>VDFB02118014.1:0-24331 GCA_007258455.2 Sequoia sempervirens | reverse complement strand
AATCCCTAATGGAGACACCCACTAGTTATCTGAAATGGGGTAGATAAATCCCACATCTAGCAATTTCTATAGTTCCTTTTTTACAATTTCACTTAATGTAGGGTTAATTGTTCTTTGTGGTTGCCTCACTGGCGTATAATCATCTCTAATGTATATCATATGAGTTTAAAGCTTAGGTTCCAATCCCTTCATATCATGATAGTCCCACAAAAATGCATGTTTGTGGGTCCTTAGTAAGTTTTCCAAAGCCATCTATTGTTATTTACTTAGTTTGTTGTTAATATTTAAATATTTTTCTTTTGATACCTGCACTTGTGGAGTTAACTCTATCATAGTTTCTCCACTAATTCTTGGTATGTTGAGTTCATATGGAAGCAATGTATGGGACATACTAGTTGCTACAAGAAGTTTGAATGTAGGAAGAGTGGCTATAGGAAGAATGGGCATAAGTGTCTTCATTGGATCAGCATAACCAAATGCATGGGAGGATGATGCTTCCTCTACTTTAAAATGGTTCTAAATTATGTTAGACAATACTTCATATTCATCTTAAAGTTTCATGAAATAACTCCTACCTAACATCATAAGTTGTTCCACAAAATTAACTTCCACGACCTCTTCACCAACATGTGCCAATATGGGATTATCCCCATCATGGGATGACTAAGCAGGAGGGTAGAGAAAAATCTTGTTGGTGCTCTTTCCATCATAAATGGTCATGTTTCCTATCTACAATCCAATATAGGAATTTTTTGTTGCTAACCATGACCTTCCAAGAATAATGAAATACTGCCTAGTGTAGCTTTAGGAGAAAGAATCATGAAATCTATGGGGTACTCCTAGGAGTCTAGGGTTACCACAAGATCCTCTACTATACCATTAGGCTTAATATTAGAACTATCAAAAAGTTGCAGGATAGTAGGAGTAGGTCTCATGCTTACAAATTTTAGTTGTTACATGATGTCCTTAGTCATTACATTTATTGTTGCTCTCAAATCAATCTAAGAATTCTTTATTTGGATCCCATTTATAACAAATCCTACCATAGGACTCACTAGGTCATCATATTTGGGAACAATCACTTTCCCAAGCATGATGCCAACCAACTGTCCACCACATGAACCATAGTGGGGTCTTTCTTCTTCCTTCCTAGCTTCTTAAGGTATGCTTCCTTAATTTCTTTTCCATATATAGGAACATCTTTTATGGCCTAAAATAGAGGTATTTGGACACATATATGCTTCAGTTGATCTAAAATTTCAAAGGTTGTGTCATCCTTTTCTTCTTTTTGTTTCATGGTTTCGAACCTGTGGAGAAATGGTGGTTCTTGTTTAGTCTACTTGATTGGGGCTGGTTTAGGATTTTTAGGTGCACTTGGATGAATGAGTTCATTCAGAGGTTCCTCTTCTTCCATAGGAAGCTCAATGATAATGGGTGTGGAAAGCACTGGTAAAGGAGTTCTTGAATGCAAATGGATGTCACTTACACTCACAACATATGTAGGGAATTGATTTGGATTAGTAGAGTATACTAGTTGTTGTAGTTTTTTATTTGGGTTAGGTGTGGGTTGAGGTAGTAGTTGAGTGTTTTAGGTGCATTTGAGCTTGAATTAGTAGGAGGAGGTATTATAGCAGGTTGTTGGGGCTGAGAAGGTGGCTACATGTAATTAGTGGTCTAGTTTGTCCATTCTTGTCCTCCCCTCCATTGAGGTGTTTGCTGCCAATTTTGTGGAGGTGGTTGCTAATGTCCTTCAAATTGTAGCCAATTCCCCTGAGGTTGGTGCCATTAGGGTGGATATTTTTTTATGATTGGTCCAAGCATTTGGATGGTTATTCCAAGGTTGTGGTGGATATCCTCCATAATTGGATGGATATGGGGGTTTCCATTAGTTACCAAATGAATAAGAATTGAAATATGGCCCAACAAAAGATAGTTGATATGGTGGCATACCTTGTATTGGAGCCCATGGCCTCCTTTATGCAATGTAGTAGACTTGCTCATCTTCATCTTGGATTGGCTTGAACTTAGGTGGAACTATTTACTATCAATATTAGCTACCATCTTGCATCTACAATCCTTCTTTTGTTTTCAACGAGGGAAATATTCTGCCAACATTGCCTCTACCTCCTCTTGTTTCTTCTTAGCATGAAGCATATCTAGCTAGGTATCCAAATTTTTTATGATGTATTGCTTGAATTCTAACATGTGAGTAATCTCCATCCTTGAGACTCCACTATTAGATGACTTACCCATAGAGGATTGGTAAGCTCTCCCTTTCTTTGAAGCTACCCTAGAATAGTTATGACATATTTTCTTCATATCCTCCCAAGGAATTTGGGTGATATCTCCTCCCGCCATTAGGTCCAAGGAATCAATGTAGCTATCATTAATTCCTCTCATTAAAGGAAGATTTTTCTATTCTTCATTGAGTGTATGGTGTGAATATTTTTGTTGGAAGAAGAGAAACTTTGAAATGTAATCCTCCAGGCTCTCATTTTCCTTTTTTTGGATCCTAAAAATGTCATCTCCTCTCATGTCACTACCCTTGTAATATTCTTTGTACTACTCAAGGAAATTTGTCTTTATTTCCTCCCAACTCTCCATATTATTTCTTCCTAGGCTTATAAACCATCTTAATGTAGTTTCTTTCAAAGTGGTAGGAAATAGGTTAAGCCTATGGGAATAAATGGTATAGTCATAACTCCTGTAGAGTATATCAAACTCAAAAAGGAATGTATCAGGATCTTCTATAACAAGTCCATAGAACTTAAGAAGGATTGAAGTAGGGATATTTTTGAGGTTTTCAACTTCATTTTGATGAGCAATTGGGAAAGGAAAAGCTAGTTGGTTAGGTCTATTTCTATTTGCATCACCCATGCCTACCTGATGATTTTCATTTTTAGGGAAGCTTCAGAACTGGTTAGATTAGGAAATGCATCAGCAAATGGGTATGGCTCTTCTTCTTCATCATCTCTAGGTAGATTTGGAAGCTTTTCTAGCTAGAATGTATCAAGATTATTTGGAAGGAATATCCCATAAGTTTCTCTCCTCCTTCCTCTATGCATGCAAAGATCAACTCACCATTAGCCACCAATAATAAAAGAATTGGGAAAATAATCGATCATTACTTTCCTAAATGAGGGGTGTACTAGGAATAGAATTTTAGAAATACTATAGAAAGAAAACTATCAATGACTCCAAAAAACTCCCTAGTTTGACACCCTCCCCGACAATGATGCCAAAAATGTTGGCCTTCTACAATGATCTAATGACTAAGCCCTTATAGTTGTGATTCAGAGATTGGACATCTAACTTGAATAGCTATTTCAATCACCATGAAGGTGCATTTAACTAGTCAACCTAGGGACATACACTTGAAATGGGTTAGCACAATATGTGCACTAGGAATCCAAAGTAGCCATATTCATCCTATAGCTAAGAAAGAAATAATGTTGAAAGTAAATTGCTTGGAAAGAAATAACATAAGTGTTGAGCATCAACCAACAACTATGCTAAACTAAAATGCATGATAGAAATGAAAATCTAAGCAAATAAATAGGAAACTACTCTGTCTGCTTTGGCTACAGGAACAGTCATAGAATGGAATTCTAGTGGCTGTAGGAATAGTCATTGCCAAATTCTTAACTAATAACTAAAACTAAGGGATGGAATTGATCCAATTAGAGTTTACAAAATAACTTGTAAATTAAATCTAATTACAGTAATTTCCTGATCTAATATAGAATTGCATGATTATGCCTTTTAACTGTTGAAATTACAAAATAAGTAATTAGAAATTCAAATACTAAATTTAAACTAGAGAGAAAATTGAGACAGAAGAGAGACGAATGAGACAAAGAAATAGAAGGATCACAATGCGCAGATTGATAACGGAGTTCGTGCAATGTGGACTACGTCTTTGGGTCTGCTTCTCAATGTTGGGACCACTTTATTGATATCGCCAAGCAAAATTATGCTTTCTTACAATACCCAAGCTCCAAGAACCTACAATAATTTCTCCACAATCTCTCTCTTTTAGAATTTTTGGTGTACAAAAACACCTTGTAAATTCTCCTCCAAAGAATTATTTCTCCCAAAATGAACTTGAATAATTCTCCTTGTTACAATTCTCTCCAAGAAAATTCTCGTATAAAATTTTCCACTCAATAATTTTTTTTTTGTCCCTTTACAAAAATCAGCCCTTTATACACATTTATTTGCTAATATGGTTTTAACCATATTATTTTGCAAATATTGCATATCTCCCGTATACAAGTAAAAATTCCAACCATTTCCCCCTTTTACAATAAAAATAACTAATATCCTATTAGTATAACAAATGAATATTCAAAAATAAATCCACCTTTGGCTTTTATAATTCCAAGCCATACAATTAAAAAATGAGCCCCTTTAACTATGGGCCATTATAATTTTGGACTTGCATTATAATCTTTAAAAATATCTTTTAAAAGCCCCTTAATAATCTCCTTGGATATTCTTTAAAATAAACCCGTTAAATATGAGAAAGGTGGTTAAAGGGGTTAATTTGTTGAAATGAAAGTTTACGGGATTTATTTCCTCTCCTTGTTTTATGGGCTAGGGAAGAGGATTTTAAGGGATAAAATCCCACCAAATCCTCCTTGAAATCATAAAATATTTTAATTTTTAAACCATACGTATTTTCTCTTAACAATATGGTTTAATCCATATTATTTTTCCACCATGTATGTGCCAACTCACCACTCTTGCCATGTCACCATCTGCCATGTCAGCTTGCTGATGCCATCAAAGTCAACCAAAGTCAAAATTTTGACAAACATTTGACCAGCCATAACTTTCACATACGAGCTCCATTTTTGAAACCAAATATAGTTCTGGAATCAGCATGACAAGCACTACAACTTGGAATCATCATTTTTATTTCATTTTGAGGCAATCAATTTTTTTCCTTTTTGAACCCCTGATTTGCCTCTTTGACCGAACCTTTGACTAAGCAGAAATTCTACATGCGGACTCCTTTCTAGCCCATTAAAGTTGCGTCAGGATCATGTCTGTGAGCTCTACACATTGATGCTTCTTTGGATGAATTCTGAGACTATGGAACTTGCAGGTATTCTAGATCCACCTGGATCATTCCTCCCCATTGAGAAGCTTTTGGACCTCCAAAAGTCTATTTTTATGTACAATTTGAGCTAGGGCAATGTTTCCCCACTTGCCCAGTATCATTTGTCCTTCCCGCTGAAATTTTGAACATGTGACCCATCACAAACACAAAGAAATATGAGGTAACTTTGCTGATACAATCAACTGCATGTTCATCAATATTCACTATCACATTCATCATCCACATAGAAATAACTAGTAGAATAATAAGCAACAGTATTGAATACAATGATGTGAAGGAAATAGTATCAACACTTTGGATCTCCTGAACAGGAATATTGTTAGAAAATGAAACATTCAAACCCTCTTTTACCACCTCTGGCTAAAGGCCTGATTCTGCTTGCAACTGATCCTCACATTGTATTGTCTGTGACACCCTATCATCTTCATGCTTAGTATCACTAGCTGTTACAGACATGAGAGTTAAAGCATTGCTTGCATTTACATTCATTTTCATATGCCCTGTGTTTACAACAGATTTATCATTCTTCATGTGATGAGATTTTACAATATATTCAAATCCATCCTTAAACAAATGATACTTGTTATGTTCCCCGTAGAAAATGGCCTTTCTGTCAAACAAATAAGGACTACCTAAAACCATCCCACAAATGTCAAGTGGAATTACATCTAACTCTACCTCATCCACAAACTTGGATGTGATTGCAAATCAGAGTTTACACTATTGTGACACATGTAACCGAGCATTATCATTCACCCAACCCAATGGATATGGATTAGTATGAGGTGTTGTTTTTAATCCCAATTGCTTAACAACTTGTTTAGAGATTAGATTCACTTGTGATCCACTATCTATGAGTGTATCAATCTTGCTTTGTTTAGCAATAGCCCTTATATGAAACAATCCATTCCTCTTACTTTCAACAGGTACTTCATTACAGCTTAGAGAAGAAGCATGAGAACTAGTACTAAGAATAGGAGTTTTACCTTTGATACCCACAACTGAAATCTTTGATTCATCACCAGATTCCATACCAAGGTCTTGCACGATAGCTGTGGACTTTTGCTTACCCTTTCGATCCTTGAACCACTTAGGCTTCTGATTAGGATGCAATTTCCAACATCTTGCATCTTATGCCCTTCCTTCTTGCAATGTGAGCAATAAGGCTTTTCGTCCTCTTTCTTTACAATTGTTGTTCGCTGTGATTTCTCTTTCCCTTTCTTGCTTCCTTTTTGCTTATTGGATTCCATCAACAGATTATCATGGCTATTCCTTGAGCTTGTTTCCAAATGGATAGCTTGCACACTAACTTCATCAATGTTAGTTGGATTAAACATAAGTATTGTATGTCTCAAACTTTCATGTAATCCACCTATATACTTTAACAAAGTTTCTTGTGTGTATAAAGGAATGCCCAAAATTAAAGCCCTCTTCCTAAACTCTTGTGTATATTCTTGCACACTTTGTCCTTTTTCTTGCTTTAATGATTGCCAATTCATTACAACTTTTTGCATATGTCCTAATGGATAGAACTGTTTCTTTAATGCAGCCATAAACTCAAACCAAGAAGAAATAATTTTTCCATAACGACTTAGATCCTCCTGTGTTCTACTCTCCCACCAAATTAAAGCTGTGCCTCCCAGGCAAAGAGTAGCTAATTGGATTTTTTGAGAATCCTCGATAAACTTTTGAATTCTACAATAAACTTCAATTTGCTTAATCCAATTATCTAGTTTATCTACATCTAGTTCCCCATTATACATTGGCAACTCAAATTTAACATCAAGTTTCAACAAAGGTGAATTAACTTCAAATTTCACAGGTTGTTTCTTTTAGAAGAAGAGGTAGACAAAGAGGAAGAAGAGGATGAAGAAGAAGATGGGGATGGAGGTTCAGGAGGGTCACTACCACCTCTTACTCCTTTACCTTTATCATCTTTTGAAGAGGATTCATCTTCATTCTTCTTTCTTTTCTTGAGTTCCTTTTTCTTCTGTCGCTCTTGCCTCTCTTGGAAAAGAACTTCCACCATAGCCTTCATTTCAAGAAATGCTTTTTGGAAAGCTTTCTCATCAAGCTCTATAGGACTTTGTTCAGCTGCCATCTCTGCTTGTGGAAAAGTCCTTCGTTTTTCGATCTCTGGATTGAACTCTTCCAATGCACCTTCTCCTTGTTTCAATTTCAACCTGGTTAGCATTCACTCTACAATTTCCTGCAAAAAGGGCTCTGATACCAACTTGATCTGTAATTAGAGTTTACAAAATAACTTGTAAATTAAATCTAATTACAGTAATTTCCCGATCTAATACAGAATTGCGTGATTATGCCTTTTAACTGTTGAAATTACAAAATAAGTAATTAGAAATTCAAATACTGAATTTAAACTAGAGAGAAAATTGAGACAAAAGTGAGAATAATGAGACAAAGAAATAGAAGGATCACAACACGCAGATTGATAACGGAGTTCGTCCAATGTGGACTACATCTCTGGGTCCGCTTCTCAATGCTGGGACCACTTTATTGATATCGCCAAGAAAAATTATGCTTTGTTACAATACCCAAGCTCCAAGAACCTGCAATAATCTCTCCACAATCTCTCACCCTTTTACAATTTTTGGTGTACATAAACACCTTGTAAATTCTCCTCCAAAGAATTATTTCTCTCAAATTCTCTCCAAGAAAACTCTCGTACAAAATTCTCCACTCAATAATTTTCCAATTGTCCCTTTACAAAAATCACCCCTTTATATACACATTTATTTGCTAATATGGCTTTAACCATATTATTTTGCAAATATTGCATATCTCCCGTATACAAGTAAAAATTCCAACCATTTCCCCCTTTTACAATAAAAATCACTAATATCCCGTTAGTATAACAAATTAATCTTTCAAAAATAAATCCACCTTTGGCTTTTATAATTCCAAGCCATACAATTAAAAAATGAACCCCTTTAACTATGGGCCGTTATAATTTTGGACTTGCATTATAATCTTTAAAAATATCTTTTAAAAGCCCCTTAATAATCTCCTTGGATATTCTTTAAAATAAACCCGTTAAATATGAGAAAGGTGGTTAAAGGGGTTAATTTTTTGAAATGTAAGTTTACGGGATTTTTTTCCTCTCCTTGTTTTATGGGCAAGGGAAGAGGATTTTAAGGGATAAAATCCCACCAAATCCTCCTTGAATTCATAAAAATCTTTTAATTTTTAAACCATACGTGTTTTCTTTTAACAATATGGTTTAATCCATATTATTTTTCCACCATGTATGTGCCAACTCACCACTCCTGCCACATCACCACCTGCCATGTCAGCTTGCTGATGTCATCAAAGTCAACCAAAGTCAAAATTTTGACCAACCTTTGACCAGCCGTAACTTTCACATACGAGCTCCATTTTTGAAACTGAATATAGTTCTGGAATCAGCGTGATGAGCACTATGACTTGGCATCATTTTTATTTCATTTTGAGACAATCAATTTTTTTGCCTTTTTGAACCCCTAATTTGCTTGTTTGACGAACCTTTGACTGAGCATAACTTCTGCATACAGACTCCTTTTGAGCCCATTAAAGTTGCATCAAGATCATTTCAGCGAGTATGCATTGATGCTTCTTTAGTTGTTAGAAAGTGGTGCTGTGATTAGGAAGGAGGTTGATGTGGATGCAACCAAGAGGAAAAAATTTGTTTCCTTGACTGCATCAATTAATCTTGGAACAGATAAAAGAGTATTGACTAGACAGGCCCTCGGGGATAAGAAACAAGCCTCAAAAGCAGAACTAAATAGCTCAACCGTGACCATAACTTAAAAAAAAAGTGGCTTCTTCCAATGGGGCACTGAAGACAGCTGGCTCGAGGACACCTCATAAAGAGAAAACTAGGCATCAAAATGATAATCTGACAGCTCCAAAGAACAAAATAGAGAAAAAACAACCTAAATCGAAAATAGGAGGAGATGTAGCTAGATCGACTTCTGTAGGGTCTCACAAATCTCCTAGTGCAAGTAGGTTGGATAACAAAGCAAATGGAGTAGTTTTCAGCTTCAAAAGTGATGAAAGAGCAGAGAAGAGAAAAGAGTTCTATATGAAACTAGAAGAAAAGATGAATGTTAAGGAAGCTGAGATGAACCAAATTCAAGCAAAAACACAGGCGGAAATGGAGGTTGAAATAAAACAACTACATAAAAGTCTCACTTTCAAAGCCACACCATGCCCACCTTCTACCAGGAAGCATCATCAAAAAAATTAGAGAACAAAAAGGTGTAGTATACTGGCACAGAGCTTGCAAACTTTTAAAAAAAATTTGCTTTGTGTTTTTCATAAATTAGTTTTCTAAATATAATTTCTGAATTGTTCTACAAGTGGAAAATGAACATTGAACTTTCCCATAGCATCATATTTTCAAGGCATGTATTCTCTAGTTACTATTCCACTCCTTAGAGAGGCAGGGCACAAATCATGGTAGTTTGATTATTACTATCTTTGAGCTCAGTCATACCATTGGAGTTACTGGTTCATATTTCTATTTTCGTGTAAGAATACAATCTAAAAAGCATTTAGTGATTGTTGCGGGTTTCACAGACCTCTACAAAGTCACAAAACCTTGGAAGGAAGAGTACTACATCCAGTACAGATTCATATTCTGGCATTGTACCTACTCACAAGATAATTTCTATGCAAGGGACCAAACACAAGTCCATCAAAGAAACATAGGGAAGCTCAACCAGATACTAATGCCACCTCCTATGTTAACAAGGCACAAAAGGAAGGAGGGTCAAGAAACGTTTACCCTAGGAAGCCCTTAAAATCAAAACTTCCAGTCAATGCCAATCCTAAAAGAGAAATCATCCATCCTATAATCTATGCAAATCTATGTAAAGAAGTTGCAGAGAACAAATACAGACATAAACATACAATTTCAAAACACCAAGAACTTTTTAGTTTTTTTCTAGGCACACAAAAAGGAAGGAATAAAGCAAGAAGCAAATCTACAAGTTCTATAAATCCAAAACTTTAGAAAAGACTGAGCACTAATCTCAGACATTTAGAGACTGCACATGTGCTTGTGCACTATTCAAAAAATTCATCATGATAATAAACATCTTGAGAGTGCAATTTTTTTTAAATGCCTGAATGTTGAAGTCTTGAAAACCTTGGAAATTTAAAAAATTGATTGACAGATACTAACACATCAAATAACAAAATATCATGTCAAACTCTAAAATCTGGAGCTATTAGGAGTTGGTTTTAAAATAGTATCTAGTGTTAATTAATGTCACTTTGAAATTTGCAATCTAGAATGAGAAATGGCCAAGATAAAGAATGTAATGCTTCAATGCCTCTATGAAGCTCATCATCCCAAAAGATGAGGGATTTTGTAAGTTTCTAGGCCACTAGGGACTATGGGACTCTAAATGGCATTCAAGCATCATGAATAATGTCGTAATGATGCTTGGAATCCTGGTCTTTAGTAAAAATATCTCAAAAAACCCATTTATCTTTGTCATGAAATGATGTGCAAAAGGATGGAATCTCAATAACAAGTAGAGGTGTTTTGAATTTTGAAAAGGAATTGTCCTTTCCATTCAAGAATCCTGAGATTTCCAATATAATATAACACAAGTATGTACCACACAACACATCAAGACCCTGAGATTGATCATAAAGTATATTGAAAAAGTTTAAAACAACAATAAAAAGAATGTTATTTGGCACTCCAATCTCTGGAAATGTTGAGTGAGGTAAGCAACTCTGGAGTGAGTCCAACAAAAAGAACAAAAAAGAGTAATGCTTCTTTGCTCAACTAGATTTTGGTCAATTTCTAAAATAAAACTCAGATTTGGATCTTTGAAGCAAGAAAACACACTCAAATGTGTCAAAATGCATTCTAGAACCCCAAATTTCTAAGTATATATATGTGAAGGTGAAAATAACACTTGTGGCAGCTTATCATTTGTTTGATTCACATCAACCCTCAAGACTAAATAATATCCAGGTATTAGTTATAGATTATAACAAATCCTAGACTAGATACTGTACATCTATCAGTTACAGACTTGAAATTAAACCACCTCTTTCAAATGATTGTATAAGTATCTAGACAATAAAAATGGTTCCCCCCAACTGATACAGAAAGAAAGGACACTCAAACAATATTGAGATTGCCAAAACAGGACACTCATGAACTAGACCAATAGGGAGTAGTAAAGCTTGGTGCCATGAGAGATAATGAAAATTCATAATTAATCATTGCATATCTGATTAAAACAAACACTATTTAATTATATCATAAATAGCAGGATCCCTTTGATCAACAGGTATAGAGGGAAAGGAAATAGAGCAAGTGGAAAAATCTTAAGAATTTGTATGGGTGGTTACTTTAGCGAACAAAGAGCATGGGGTGAACATCACCTCAATTTCATGAATTCAGAGGTAATGCAGTGAAAATATAATATGCAAGTGGATGTCCAAAAGGCTAGGTATGATATCTTTGATAAGATGGATGAAATTTCCTGTCAGTAAAGTTTGTGTAAATGCAATATAAGGCCTCGTAGAGTAGACATTATGGAGTTAGTTCCCAGTCAAGTTTTCTATATTCTACCATCTATCTAATGGCATGTATGCATCTAATTATGGGGTACTGTAAATGGATTTTTTGGTGTAATATCCTAATATCTAATATCTAATCAAATTTTAATTCTCCTTTCAACAATCTTTGTAGGAGCAACCAAAAGTATTGAATTTGTTCTTTTATTAAGTGGTTGGTTACAGGACAAATCAAGTTCAAGCCCTTGAGAGAGTAGCCAATCAAAATATTCACTAAAATTGGTAGTGATCTGGAATATCAATTGAGCTTTAGCAATTGATTCGAATCAGCCACCTTACAAAACTTTAATCACCCCCCAGCCAACCCCCCGTTTGAAGCTTGCAATTTGCAAATGCAATCTTAATTTCCACTTTATGGAATCGTCTCTTAATTGCCAATAATTTTCTCTTAGAAGATTAATATTAAATATAGAGGAAGCAAAGATATAATGGTTGAACTCAGATATAATTGTAGAACTCACAAATTACCATTATAAATATCTCAAAATAATTGAGCCCTTATTTAGAAGTCACGAACTAATACGACCAAATATGATTCACCTTGCAGATTGTTCAATACAAGATATTATTCAGTACAAAGACAAGAAAGATTTTATCATAATATCAATTTGTCTATCACTTTGAAGCTCATATGCAATCTCTGGTTGAGATCACCCCAAGTATGAATGAGGGGGTTTTGTCCACCAATTCAGTAATGGAGATCAGGGTGCTTTCATCCTCTGATTCTAGGCCTAGAGGGGTTTCATCCTTAGGTTATTTGAACTGAAGTTTAATGCTTGAACAAGAGGTAGAAGTCAGAAAATAGAAGAATTCATCAATTCCTTCCCTCTTCCCCTTGCTTCATCTCTCTTAAATAGAATTTCCCTCCAAAGGACATAACTCTTCATATCTTATTCATGACCCTTAAGAGGAATTATTATTTAAAATAATATTTTAACTTTACTTTATTATGACACTCTTAATTGTATGATGGCTGCTTGGGTTTATCTTGTTTTGATTTCAAAGAGGGGACATTACATTTGGTACCATACAAGATTGTGGAAAAATGGTAGTCTTTTGTAACTAAATAAATGAAAAATAAACACACAGAAAGTTGAAATTTCAAATAATAATAATGCATGTACAAAGGATAAAATCAGTCAATGGAAATAGCTAGCGCTGCTCAACTTTAGTAAGAGAATTTAAAGACTTTGTATTTAGATAGCATACATTAATTCACATTAGTTGTCAGGTTAGTAAGACAACCATCTTAAAATACACTATATCCCTTTTTGACTTGTTGAAGTAAGTTCATCTTTGCATCAATCTTGAATGGCTTAGAGTGATGTATCACACAAGAATTGTTATCGAAAAAAAATGAATTCATAAAGATTAAAAACAAAATTAATTCAATAAATGTATAATTTATGTTCTAACCTTATTTTGATATGATAGTGTACGTATCAAGTTAGATGCAACTTTTACAGTAGTTGGTTACCCAAGTTGAATTCTGAATAAAGAAAAATTTAGGTTTCATATCAAATTGATTTTCTATATATAATCATAGAGCAAAAGAACTATTTTGACCAAGGTAGAATAAGTAAAATTTGAAAACAAAAAAAATTACAATAAAAATACTTGTTGTTTTCTGGTAAATCTGTGTAAATTTCCTGTTCTTTTGCATGGTACAGTTTTTGTATGATTTGTACATGCACAAAATTGATATGGTTGGATAGAGGGAAGACCTAGATTCTATTTGGCATTGATTTGGAAGATTTTCATTGAGTATAACAAAAGTTATTGCCATTTTAGTAGGGGCAGGTCTGAAAATCTTCAAAACTAGAGTTTTGATCAAAAAATGGCCATATCTTCCATCTCCACGATGTAACAGTTCTCATTATTGGTGGGATGGAATTTTTTTTTGTATATTTTCATATTTTCAAAGTTTTGGAGAATAAAAGAATGTTTGGAGGAAGATTTGCATTGTTCTAGGCCTGGCATCCTCATGTGACAAGCCTAGTTTGTGAAGCAAAACGTTGATTTTTTCTACTTTAAGGTGATTTTTATTGTGGAGGCAATTAGGAATGCTGGATTTGGATGTATTTAGTCTATAAGAACCTATGTCAAGGCTTTGGGGTGAAAGGGAGAGCCTAGATAGTCAACTGTCTTGTTGTAGCCTACCAATTAGGCCTCTTGGAGTAGCGTTGTTTTGGTCTATTGCTCTTTTTCTGTCCACTATCATGAAGGGAGGTTTTGAGGCCTTGTAGAGGCATATGAAACTTTTCTAAGTTTATGGGTTTGGGCCTGGTACAAGATTATGTGTGGATTTTCTATATATTGTCCTACCGGGAAGGGCTACAAGCCTTATAGGGAGAAAGAGGCCTAGTGGTTAGAGAGATGGAAAAATGGAGTTTCCTAAGTGCAAAGGAGGGTGTCATGGTTTGGTTTAGTCCCATTTGAACATGACTAAGCCATTTTTGTCTATGGTTGGAGTGATTGGGATGTGAGTTCCTTGATTTGGTCTTTGGAAGCCTAGGAATAAGTCTAATTGTTTGGATGAGTGAACAATGACCCTTATTTGAGGGAAGTTGTGCCTCCTAATTTGTTAACCCACCATTGCCTCTACATCATTTGCTAGTAGGGATTAAGTTTACACATCCACCATTTCAAGACAACTCTTTTAGGTTGTGCATAGGATACTCGAACTTGGACATAGCTTTTACAAGCTCATTCAAAAACCAATTGTCCACAGTCCTAGCAAAGACTTGCATACCCACAAAATAACAGTAGAAGAAATATATGTTGAAAGTATTGTTTTCAAGGGAAAAATCCAAAAAAAGGAAAAAATAATTAATCAAAAACTCTTAGCCCTTTATCTGAAAGAATTTGTGGGCAGACTGAAACAATTTTTTAGGGTTTTTTAAAGTTCTCTGAATTTCAAACTTCATGGATTAAATTCAGTGAACCCTGTGAATTAGGTCTCTACTGATGGAAACAACTAAGGGGTGTTCTTACTACCATTTTCAAGTAATCTTTCATTCCCAAAGAAAACTAAGACATGTGTTGGACATAGTAGGGTGCTTGTCCTATGCTTGTCTTGTGTCCCATGTTACACAAATGAAACTTACAGTGTCATTTACAAAGTTAAAAGATGGTACACAACAATAGAATACCAATGTGGCCATTTCACATACCATAGCTAAAGGAAATCCAAGTCATACCTGTGTCATGCATACAACTTTTGTAGGTATTTCTGGAGGTCCAAAAGCCCCAACTTGAAGTACAAGCTTCTACAGATATACCAAAAGAATGCTTTGCTTACCATACATGAATAAGAAACATAGAATCACAATAGAAAAGGAATCCAAATCTATTTTCTCACTATAAAGATGATTCCCCAGTCTTACCTATAAAGCTATGTGTTGTTGAGCCTGAGCTAAGACATTCTCTTGGTCTAGTTTTGGTTGAACACTGCTATGAGAAGGAAATAAGATGGCCTCAGTTAGATTGTCAAAAGTACAGATTAAAAACAAATAATATAGATTCAATTGTATTATATCCTCATGCATATTTATACCTGGTTGTAGCATGGCGAACAATCAAAGTTTTATCTCCCAATTTAGGGAAGCACATGCAATGTCTGTCATAGCTAGATCCTAATATTTTTGATAAAAGTAATTAGCATCTTGAATATGACAATAAATAATGATGCTTGTATCAGAGTACTGAAAATGCCATTTCAAATAAAATTTGTTTAGAACTTACAAAAATATCAGCATGCAAAAAGGCTCACCTAGTAGATGCAAAACCCATAACCTTTTGAATTCCTAGTATCTCTATCTTTACATTCACCTATACATTCACCTGTGTTTTATGTAAAATTTCAGATCTTTTTCATCTTGTCTACTGTGATATCAGAAATAGACTTGAAAATAAATGTGAAAATTTTGAAGGTTCTTATTTAAATTCACCATTCTCATAACTAAATTGCTTGTGTATTCATAGTCACACCACCATATAATGAAATAATTAGGAATGACTTTATAGTTGTCATCAATAGGTGGAAAATTAGTTTGAGAACACTAATTGTATCGAATCTATTGAGATAAACAATTAAAATAGAATATTAATTTACAACAATTTGTTTTAGAACGAGTTTTTTTTGCATAAAGATTTGGGGTTTTTAACAATATTACCTGTTTGCTTGCAGACGGCCCACGGGTTGAAGAAAATGGCAGCTAGGGCATAATATTTTCTACAAATCCTAATCATTAAAAAGCCAATACAATGATCACTTCCCGCCACACCCATTGTAAGTTTTCCCGCCAAAAGAAACTGCATCCCGAGTGCGACGCCACGACTATAGGAGAGCCAACTCTGAGCCATCGAAAAGATGGGAAAAAACATCAGTTTTAATGGCTATAGCAGCATATGGGAGAGCCAACTCAGAGCCATCCAAAAGATGGGAAAAAACATCAGTTTTAATTTTAGGGAAAAGGTGTGGGAAAATTAATTATATTTTTAGGGAAAAGGTATTTTTTCTATTGTCTTAATTTGAGACAATATAAAATTAAAAAAATAACTTAAATATGTTTAATTTCTATTGTCTTAATTTGAGATAATTTAAAATAAAAAATATAACTTAAATATGTTTAAGATAAAATTAGTATTTTGTCTTAAATTATCGTCTTAAAGGGCCCCTCTATGTAGTAGTGAATTGTTATCTTATTATTTCAGAATATTCTTTGGTTGCACTATAATATGTCCACCTCTTTGTTTTGAAGCAATTCTATTTTATCCTCATTTATTTGGCAATTGTTTTGGCAAAGCTAGTAGTGAAATGTAATATTCTTGTAATCATTGCATTGCTCCTATTCAAGACCACCTACTTTCAAGATTAAGATTAACACAAACAAGCCTTGTTATGAATCCTTGGTTTCAAAATAAGCTTGGACAATATAGTAAATTCACCTATGCAATGAGCAATCATTCTTAACACAATAAAAAATGGTCTGGTCGCATAAAGATTTGAAAAGTAAAATTAATTGAAACCATGGAAAGCGACTTACCACAGGATTTTGCACAAATCGTGTTTGATGCGAAAAAATGGGCAGAGGTTGCAACCCTAAATCAAGTGTCACGCTTTCACTTCTCCATTTTGGTGGGGTGCCTTGAAAATAAGATTTTGACTTTCACTTTGATATTTTAGCGAGTTATACCTGAAAATAAGGTTTTGACTTTCGCTTCTCCATTTTGGTGGGCTATGATTGAAAATAAGGTCTTGACAAAGGTTTTAGAGTATGTTTATTAAAATGAAAATTATGGCCAAGATTTTAATAATGAGCACATTTTGACATGTTAAGTACATATATAAAATTATTACTAACAGTTGCACCTTGGTGTGCAATAGGTACGTCAAAGAGGTATGAAAGGTCAATTAGAGAAAATTTTGGTGTATTTTTTCAGACATATGTGTAGTACATGAGGTCAATTGGTAGGTAATTTAGCAAATGATTTTGTTTATGTAACAAAGGTCTCAATTAGCATTCACTCAATAAATATATATTTTAAATAAAAAATTTCATTAGACAGAATTATATATTTGTAATAGTAAATTTATTACAGGAGTTCAGTTTATTTTTTCTCTATCCACCTCTCTATATCTTATATATATCTCCCTATCCATTTTATGTCTTTCTCTCTCTATATCTTATCTCTATCTCCCTCTCTCTTTTATGTCTTTCTCTCTCTATAAGTTTGTTTGTCTATATCAAACGTCATGCTACCTTGATCATAACTCCCCAAGGACACATACCATTCTAGGATTTTTGTCATGAAACAAGTAATCAAAATTAAGTTAGTTTTTCTTTTCTCTATCTCTCTTTCCCTTTCTATCTCTTATATTTCTCTCTTGTATTATCTCTCTTTTTTCTATTCCTTTCTCTTTCAATCTTTCTCTCCATCTATATCTCTATTCCTCTTTATCTCTCTACCTCTATATTTCTTTGTCTCTATCTCTCTTTTTTTATCTCCATCTTTATCTCTTCTATTATAATTTAACTAATTTATATAAAAATACTTGTAAACTATTTGTAATATCATTATTTTCCTCTAGTAAATGTAGAGTATGTAAACTTATAAGTAGCTTAGTATATATTTGAGAATTGTATGCATATTTATCTTCCACACTACATAGTTGGGCCCTTTGAGGAGTTGGGTATTCAATTTAGAAGAAACTTTGGTGTTCATATAATGATGACACCACAAAACAAAATATTTATTCCACAAAATATTAATTAGTAATTTTATTTGTAATATTTTATTATTAATTATGGCAAGCTACGATTGAAAATAAGGTCTTGACGAAGGTTTTAGAGTATGTTTATTAAAATGAAAATTATGGCCAAGATTTTAATAATGAGCACATTTATTTAGTCATTTATTTATTCATTTTTATTTATCTAATATTAGTCATTTATTTAGTCATTTAGTTTTGATTTTACCTGATGACCAAATTAGTCATTTATTTGTCAAATTCTACTAGTGTTAGTCACGTGACTAAAATTTTAGTCATGTAGTCATTTATTTGCCAAATTCCACTAGTGTGTAATAATGGAGGTGTCATATGTCTTCAAATCCTCATAACTCCATGCCACCATGTCATGATATTTCTGCAAAGCATTGATGATTCCTTTTCTTTCTTCCAATGTGTAGACCTTACCAATAAATACATTTTTAACTTCCTCGATTGTTCCAAGGTTGTGAGTGTCACACTGGTTGTTGATTGAGTCCTTCTTTTCCTATTGATCTTGTTCTCGAATTTGATCTAAATCAAAGATTTTTTCAAGCTAAACCATACCTCTAGGAATTGTATTTGTTTTGAGATTGATGACCCCTTCTATATCTAATTCAACTTCTTCAGGTTCAGCTTCATCAATTATCTAAGTTGCAAACACATCGAAGCTAGTGATAAATTCCAATATGTGTTTGTCTTCATTGAATACCTAGAAGGGAGTGGCATTGTTTGGCACTGATGGTGTGCAAGTAAGCTCAATGGTGAATCTTTTGAGACCTGACAGTGACAATGGTTGAAGGGTGTTGGCAGCTTGAGCGAAGGCATCAACAGTATAATTTTGTGATCAAGGGATCAATTGAATATTGAATGCATCTGGGCTTTCTAAAAGATCCCAAACCCTATGCCTATAGTTTTCTAGCCTTGTATCATGGTAGGATATAATTTTCTAACTTGCTTCACTACTAATTCTGAATCTCCAAAGACTTGGAACATTTTAACTTTCTTCCTTAGGGCCATTAGGAGACCATGAAAAAATGCTCTGTACTCTTCTATGTTATTGGTGCAATAGAATTGAAGCCTATCGACAACAAAGTAGGTCTTACTCGTGGGGCTGATGAGTTCGAATCCATCTCTTGATCCATGCTTGGACTTGGATCCATCAAAGCGCAGTGTCCAAAACTTGTAAGGTTCTTTGACTTTGGGGCCTGTTATGCACTCATTCTTTCTTAGTTGTGCACCCACATCCATCATTTCTAGAATGGACAGAGACTTGTCATAGTTGGTGATATGAAATTCACTCGGAAACTCCTTTTGAGATGTGGCTTGTCCTTTGATGTGTTCCACTACTGTTTGGCACAAGCAACACTAGAATTCTAAGTGTGCAACATTATGAACTCTACACTAGTTAGGTAGCAAAAGCTCTTGGAAGTCCATTCTTGCTCCCAAACTAAGCTAATCTTGTATGAATTTTCCCATGAAATCTTGGAAGCCATCTAATTGTCCTAAGTTACCATCATCATAAGACTCATGTCTGATTCTACCAACACTTTTGTGCTCTGGGGTAATAGGCTAAATTAGCAGGAGGGCTACACAGTACTAAAAGGATTTCTTCATCTACCTCCTTGTCTAGAAACTTTGATTCTCCTTGATAAGCCATGGGGCAATAATTATCCAATTCTATTTCAGCAAACAACACCTCGTTCATGTTGTTGTATTATGTGATCATGAATTTCATGCATGGCTTCCGATCTATGCAGATCTGGTTTGGCAGCCCCTTCCATGGCAACCACATGAGAGAGAAATTAGTTACGACATACCCATTCAATGCTTGGGTGAAGTCTCATCCAAAGATTATTCTGTATGTGTCAAGAATATCCACAACCTAGATGTCAATAACTTGTTGCACCCTCAGATCTGTAACAATCTACATGGGAATATGATTGATTTCTCTGATGATGTTCACCTCAGTTTTGTCCAACTAAGTTACTTTTCTTCTTGAAGGTGTGGGGACAATCCCAAGAGCCTTGCATACAACCAAATGCATGACATTGGATGATGCTCCTAAGTCAATCAAAAAATTATGCAAGTTCTTCTCGAATATCCTCATAGTGGTAAAGAAGGGAGGCATTTCAAACTTTCCCTAAAAAAATCCTACAGGTGTGTCAACCTGGGCCACTTGGATTTTGTCCTTTTCATTGGTCTTTTCCTTGGTTTGCACCTAACTTTTCTCATTAGCAGATTGTTTTCTAGCTTGCTGATTTGTAGGGACATCTTTAGTTTTACTTATGATTTCTTGAATTACAGGCTCTTGTGGGGGTTCTTCAAAAGAGACTTTCTTGGCTAGTGTTTATGGTGTCATCTTAGAGGAAGAGGTCCCATTAATCACCCTAAAGAAAGCATGCCTAACTGTAGGAACTTTAAGTAACTTAAAAGTAGATAGGCTTATTTTGACCTTCTTGAATTCTTTAGCAATGTACTCTCCCATTTTCTCAATTTCAGCCTCAAAAGATCTACCTATGGAAGAACTAGCTGATTGGTTTTGAGTTTGGTTTGGCTATTTATTTTTGTTCAAGTATTATGTGGGTACATAGGGATACCTTGGGTTGTTACTAGCATTAGGATCGAGTGGGGCGTTGAAGTTATTAGGCAGAGTGGAAGTAGTGAAAGGCCCTCCTACTTGCATATTCCTTAACTTGTATGGAGAGGTTCTCTGATGGAACATCTGAAGTTCATCTTCATGAGACTCTTCTTCATCTACTAGACCATTATCTACTGAATTAAATAGCTAAGATAGAGTTTCTTTGTTACTTACCTCTTTTACCTCCTCATTCTTTGGGGAGGAAAACTCATTCAGATTAGGTTCTTTGCTTTCACTTTGTGGAAATGGAGCTTGATTGACCATGAGCACAAAAGAGTCATATGGTTCCAATGGGACTATGTCCCTACATCCCACACTATCAATGACATTCTGGACCTCCACCTGAAAGATCTCTATAGTTGTGAGGAACTCGGGGCAATCCAGCTTAGAGTGTCTATTTGTTTTATGAATCAACATAATCCGAATAAGGCATCCTTGGTGAGATACAATCCACTAGTTGTCTTCTCCATACCAGCAAGTTGATCAAGAGGAGTGGGGACACCCCCATTGTTTGGCCTTGTATTCCATGTTCGGTTTTTCTTTTGGGAAGGCCTTCTTTTGAAATTATAATTGGAGCTCTGCCCCAATTCATAATTTTTACCAGACGGCGTACCCACCTCATGGTTATCCCTATTGTGTCAATTGAGGTTGGCCTGAATGCTGCACTAAGAAGATTGCAACTAATTATTTTGGTTCCTAATATGATTCATTTTTTAGGACATTTTTCTGATCATCTTTGTCAGCTCATCTAACTTATCTTTCTTAGCATTGCTTGGTTGTGGTGTTTGATTTTGGAGAAAGACGGGTTGTGCTACCAGTTGATTTTGCTAAGCAAGTTGAAATTTTGGCCCTTGTAGATATAATGGCACTTGAGGTTTCTATGAATAAACCTGCTACTATTGGGGCTGCAGATAATGTGGAACAAGAGGTTCCTAGTTCATAGGTTGTCTTGGATAAGGAACTGTGGGTACCTACAGAACTAGATTCATGAGAGGTGCCTAATGTTGTAGAGCTTGAGTGAGCCCTTGAATCTACATAGTATGAGCGATCTGCCCCAAGGATAGTAGCAAAACAAAGATTTTTTGTCCTAAATCAGTGTTGGCTACAACTGCCTCAGCATAAGTATCCACCAATATGGCTGTTGGTGGGTTCATTCTTTTGACCAATGTTGCAGTGAGGTTGTCCAAGGTAGCGTAGTAGATAGGTAGGAAAAAGGCATTTTTGAGCACATATAGAGCTTGTAACCTCGTGTATGCTCGGTGGAACCAATTGTTGAAGGAATTGATTGGTTCGTTAAATTCACTATGAATTGCCATGAATTGCTGATATAATTCTGAGGGGCTGATTGGGACTTTGTACTTCCTCAAGAATGCATTCTTCAAAAGGTCCCAAGTAGTAATTGATCCCATTTGCAAGTTGATGTACTAGTAGAAGGCTTCTTCTCCCAACGAATAAGGGAAAATTCAGCATGCCATGTCCTTGTGATCGATCTGCATATCTTTTAGTGTAGTTTGGAATATCTTAATATGCTCCTTTGTTGTCCTCTGCAGATCTCAAAGGTTGAACGTCATGCAAAAGTTCTTCGAGTTCTTAGGCATGTCATGGCAAGCATTAAATAGCAGTGGAGAAGGATTATTCCCCAACCAATCCATGAGGGGAGGCGTGGGTGGTGCTTATTGTTGAATAGGAACTTGGGGCTGTGTAGGGGCAGCAACATCTTGGACTACGCCTTGGGCTTTGAAGGTAGGGATAGGGGCAACACCCTAGCTATGGGAAGCTAGTGGTTGAAGTGCAATTTGAGGTGGTTGAATGGAGGAAGTGGAAGCATAAATGGAAAGATGAGTGTGGGGTGGATGGAAGGAGGAAAGAGGTGAATCAGATGAAGTGGATGAGGAGGATGAGGCTGAGATTGATCTTCAAGTCCTTCTAGCCCTTATGGGGGGCTGCAGTTATTAAAATTCACCTTTTTTGGATGTGGATCTTAGAACTCTATGGAGCCTTTTGGGGGAAAATGATCCAATTCGATCCAACTTAACTCCAAAAGTGCCCTCCTTCTAGCACTAGTTTTGTTGATGAGTGTTTTTCACCATCTCAACACAAGTAGCACATGAATGCACAACCTCTCTTGAAAGGAAATTTCCAACAACAAGTTGCTGAAAATTACCCCAAGGTCTCTCGGGTGACAGGTCATGACATGCTTGGAATATCTCAGTTGGTTCAATGTGACCTTGTTGGTAATCATAGGGTAGCCTTACATGGGTTAAGTTGGAAGGGAATTGGTCCTTTGAATGGAGTTCTTAAGATTTTTGAAGTGTTTCTCTATTACTGCAAGTTCAAGACAACAATCTCAAACTCCGCTCTAATATTCAAATTTTTCTTTACAATGTGTCATGAACTTTATCCAAAGCACCTATTTAAAAAAAATTCAACAGGGCAGGGAAGGGAGTAAGTTCCTAGACTTGAAACTGCTAATGAACAGGGTGACAATGGAAGATGCTATAGTGGACAACCTTCTTAGAACTAAATCCCACTTAACTAGATCAATTCATAGTCTTATGAAACTAGTGCAATCTTCTAAGGTCTATGGATTTCAGCCATTCATTCACCATAGAGTATGAACAAAAGATAGAATTTAAGTGCAAATTTCAAACAATGTACAGACTAGCTTTACATTGTAGTTTATCATCAATAAACAACAAAATGCATGAACAAAGAAGGGAATCAACATAGCAAAATAAATCACCATCAATGAAAAACACTAACTAATCTATTGAAGTATGCTAAAACACAAAACAACAAAGTTAATCTACTCAAATTAACTAACTAAGAAGAGAAGAATCATGAAACATGAAGTTGGAACTGAAGAATCCACCAAAATCAATGAACTATTAAAATTCCAACAACATGTATTTACAACAACTCAACTCTCTCTTGAAAATGAGAGGAGACCCCCTATTTAAAGTGTCCAAAAGGTTAAATGGTTGCCCAAAATTTAATCTCATTGTGTGGCCAAGATTCACTACAGATTAGGGTTTCACCTACCCCCAATATTTCTCAATTTTAAAATAAACTATTTTGCCTTCTTCCCTATTTTTCTTGTAGCCTATTTTTTCATCTAGCGACCCTAGCACTGTAGCTCTTTTGTCCTTTAGCTGATTGCTTTGTTGCAACTAATTTGTGAGGAATTCATCATTAATTACTAGATTCCCTTCGTGCTTCTTAACAGTAGCATATTCCACAAAATTTTTGATTAGTGCCTAAAGTTTATTCCACTTTAAAATATCATATTGAAGCACCTGAAAGTTCAATTTCATTGATCGGTTGGTAATTACATCGCAGTCCTTGTCACATTTGGGAGTATTCTTCATCACTTTTTTAGATTAGGTGAAGGCTCGTGTAACAAAACTCATAAAATCTGGCATAAGTGCATCTATGGTCCCATTCTCCATCTTTTTGTGGAAGTGCAACTTTATCTTCTCTAGGTCCAACTCAATGGTGAGCATATCATAATCTATCATTAGCTTCAGGTACTCCTCACAAGGAGTCCTGATTTCTTTGGCCCAATCTATATCAACCTTTACTTCATGGAGCACTTGTTCCAATATTTCCTTCATGTGGTTGAGGCCTAGCTTCCATGTCTCGATGAGCCAGTGATCATCCTTTACCAAAGCAAGCTCCTTTTCCCATACTC
>VDFB02118013.1:0-17667 GCA_007258455.2 Sequoia sempervirens | reverse complement strand
TGCCTCTTGGCTTGTCAAGATGGTCTTGACCAGAGGCTACACTGTCAAAGGAACCGTCCACAACCCTGGTAAGTATTTACTTTTGCATCCACATTATGCATTTATAAGCATCTCAAATAGGTACTTATGGATCAGGATTACATTTCAAATCATGTGCAGATGATAGCAAGTATGAGCATCTGAAAGAGTTGGAAGGGGCAGAAGAGAGGCTTCAGCTTGTAAAGGCTGATATTCTAGACTATGACAGTTTGATTACAACTGTCAGAGGGTGTAAAAGAGTCTTTCACACGGCTTGCCCTCTCATTGAAGATCCGGTATGTACACTTGTAAATATCGG
This sequence comes from Sequoia sempervirens, assembly GCA_007258455.2. Classification (NCBI taxonomy): domain Eukaryota; kingdom Viridiplantae; phylum Streptophyta; class Pinopsida; order Cupressales; family Cupressaceae; genus Sequoia; species Sequoia sempervirens. The sequence continues at coordinate 17,330 of VDFB02118013.1, read as the reverse complement.
ACAGGTTTATTTGATTAATAATTATTAATAATGTATTTTGTTGAGCTAAAGGGGTTCTATAATGAATGGTTCATAAGACACAGTACTTGCTGAAGGTTTTGTAAATGAGATTGCAAGTTAAGTGGACTTAATCTTGGGGAAACTCCATGGTTAAGTGCACTTGAGTTGGAGCAATACTGGGATGGGTGAGCTTCCGGGAAGGCTCAGTGCTTCACCTCTGAGAGCATCACCTAGATGCAATGAGTGCTAAATAGACCACTCACTATCTTGAGAGATGGGTTCGAAATAGATTCTTGTGAACCACTACTTATGAAACATGGATCATTAAATTTGACTGGGTTGAATCCTGATAGCAATATCATAATGCTTTTTGTTGTTATCTATTTAATGAGTGGCACAGGTACAACTGGTGGAGGCGGCTGTGAAGGGCACCGTAAATGTATTGAAGGCCTGCAATGAAGTGGGAGTGAAGCGTGTGATACTGACGTCCACCATCGGTGCCGTTTACCTCGACCCCAACAGGAATCCACAGGACATAGTCGATGAAGACTGCTGGAGCGACCTTGATTATTGCATTGAAACCAAGGTAAATTAAATGCGCCATTTTAATTTGTGTAGCTCCAAACATTTACGTAAAGATCTTTCGATAAAACGTTTTATATCAATATTACCCCTTATAATAAGGGGAAATATTGAAATCGATGGATCAGAGATTCTCATCCGATTTTTTAGTGTAAAACTTTAGTATGATTACAATTTGTTCTGGCGTGGTGGTGTGGCTTAGAATTGGTACTGCTATGCAAAGACGGTAGCAGAGAAAGCGGCGTGCAAGTTTGGAGAAGAGGTGGGTATTGAGTTGATAAGGATTAATCGCACTATTGTGTTGGGTCCTCTGCTCCAGCCCACTATGAATGCCAGCACTGCTCATGTTTTGAAATATTTAACTGGTGAGCTAATATTATCCTCATTCTTTCTGCTTTCCCATTCATGGGAACGAGATTAATTGTTTGAATTGGTATAGGATCGGCGAAGACGTATGTAAATGCAACTCAGGTTTATGTAGATGTGCGAGATGTGGCGAGAGCGCATATACTGCTCTACGAGAACCCCTCTGCCTGTGGTCGATATCTGTGTGCAGAAAGAAGCCTGCATAGAGGAGAGCTTGTGGACATGTTAGCACAATTGTTCCCACAATACCCACTTCCTACCAAGTATGGATTTTTATTTATTGCCCACTTCCTACCGAGTATGGATATTTCTAACATGATCTGGGTTTTCACATTAGTTGATTAATGATCATTTTAATTCACTTCACTGTAGGTGTTCGGACGAGAAAAATCCAAGGAAAGTGGCATATAAATTCAGCACCCAAAAGTTGAGGGAATTGGGTTTTTCGTTTACGCCCATAAAAGAGTGTTTGTCTGAGACGGTAGGAAGTCTGAGGGATAAGGGTTTTCTTCCCGAACTGGAGACCAAGACGAAGAATGAGATGAGTGTGAAGGCAGCTCATCCAAGGAAATCAAATCTTGTTACTGCGGACGCTATTCTTACTTAAGCGTTGTATTCAACATCTCACATCAATCTCTATGCTGTAGCATCCGACAAGTAAAGTTTTCTCAGGAATGCATTTATACAAGCGCCTTGAAGAAAGGCGCAATGTACGCCAATGGGAGGGTACATATGAAATTATTGAAGGCAGAGAATGCATGGGGGTACAATCTGGTTTTGCAAGGAGCAATTATTCACCGAGATATGTGAATAGGTGGTGGGATGCAGTAGGTTGAATACCGACATGTTGTTTGAAGATGCAAAGTAGGTTGAATGACACCAGTGGGTGGAACAACACAATATATTGTCTTATTCCATTAAAGTATTTGCGGCATTAAGCTCAATACGGACCAGTACGCAGTAAGAAATTTGTATGAAAAGTCAAAATATTGATGAGCAATTTTGCACCAAAACTTTTTTTGAACAAAGTATAGTACAATTGTTGGTGTTTGATGGTGAGGGGCTATGATATATGCCATTTGGCTTCAAGGCCTGCAAAGCAAAAGAAATGGAATGGTTAGGTGGAAACATTATTTGTTGACATGTACAATGATTGCTCCATGTTCAATTTATCATAACACTATTAATGGGAACTATTTTTTTTGCCAATAAAATAAGAAAATTACCCAAAGGACATGAACATGTTGAGGGCATGTTCAATTTGTAAAAGAGAAATTGCTGATATAACAATAAATAGGAGCGACATGAGGGAGAAAGGGAAAAGAGTTGTGTACCTTGACTTTTTAGAGATAGTTGTTGTAATCGGGCTTCCTCTTCTTTTCTCATAATTGTGTATGGGTGGTTATGCATATTTGAGTATCTCTCAAAGGAGAACATTGGTTGAATATGAAGGTTGTTCAACGATTTCACTATGGATATAGTTGTAAATGTTAGTCCTTGTTGTTTTATTTTTCCAATGTCGATAGTTGCTCTGGCCAGTGTAAGGCCTTGGGATTTGTGTATGGTAATAGCCCATGCCATTGTGAGCAGAATTTTCCTATGGTTGCCCAATGATACAGGTATTATCAGTATACTTTTGGGGTCATTTTCATTCCATGTTGGCCCACTATAATTATCGATCCTTGCCACAACATAAAGTGGAACATCTGGTGGTCTGGAACCAAGGCTGTAAACTATCTCAACAACTTCACCTAGAGCTCCATTTACAAGGCCTTCTTGTGTCCATATGTTGGTTGTTAGCATGATGCATTGCCCTCTACAAAGCAATACCTACTTTTCAATTTGTTCATCAGTAGTTGCATTATCTGCTTCAGTCCTGGTGGTAGTTGCAGCACTTATTGCAATTGGACGGTTTAACAATTTTAACATTCTTCTATTGTGAAGTCTAACTAAATCATTGGTAGCAAACAAGTGCATTGAATTGTCGAACATTTCTTTTTCGGTAGAGGTGAGATGCTTGTCTGTGCGTGTTTTTAAAAGTTCCCAATCCTCTTGTGATGCTTTTGCATTGTGTATGTTTTGCAATAGTTGACGGAATTGCCTTTGTTCTGGAGTCTCACCTTGTTGACGAAACACTGTGTCTAAGGTGACAACAGTCGTGAACTGGTCCCATAGTGTTTTTGCATTTGAGTGTGATGTGTAAATAGGCTTGTCCATTACAGGCGGGAGCTGTGCAAGGTCACCAATCAGGATTATTGACACCCCACCGAAATAAAGATGTTGTTGATGCGGGAAGGCCTCACGTAGTCTCGCATCTATCTTCAGTAGCAACTTTGGTCCTATGAAGCTCATCTCATCAATCAACATATATCTTATGTGTTTCATCTCTTCCTGAAATGTTATTAATGATTGTCCTTGCAGTGGGTGCATTTCTTTGACAGGAATTCGAAGCATTGAATGTATAGTCGATGCATCTATATTAAATGCAGCAACCCCTGTAGGAGCCAATGTGAGTAGCTGGCTTTGTTGGTGTAGATTGTAACTATCAAGTGCTTTTCTTATGCGAGCAATCAAGTATGATTTCCCTGTACCTGCTGTCCCTTGAATAATCATGTGCAATGGTTTATTTGAGTGATGTTTGCTATGGTTGATAATATGTGTGAGTGCTAGTTTTTGTTTGGAAGATAATGTATAGTCTGAGACATCATACTTACTTGGAGCATGCCTTTCATGGCTACATGCTTTTTCCATGTTTATGAATTGTGTGGCAATTTCATGAAGCTCCTGGGGCACTACAAGTTGTTCCCATCTGTAGCTACTATCAAACTCGCGCCTGCCAAGTAGGTCAAGCTCATTTAGGCTGATGTTGTTTGAGGGGCCCATTTGCGAAAATAATTCCCATTCATTCATTTCTAGTATGTCCCTTTTGTCCATCTCAATTTCGCTGTCTGATTCTGCATCGTCGGTGTTTTCGTCTGAGGGGGCGGTGCGTGGGACATGCCATACATCATATTTGGATGCATTCATTTGCTTCCAATTTGCAAGTATTGTATCCTTAGTTATCCCTATGTCGATTTCCAAGCTTCAGAAGTGCTTGTACAATAGAAGCTCACTCCAACAAAATGTTTCAAACTGGTCTGAACCCTCATCTGGGATGGTGTAGAACTTTGGGAAAACATTGACAATCGCTTTGACCTTTCTTTCTTTCCACTTGCATCCCTTGCGACTCGTAGAGTATGAGAAAGATCGTGCAGATTCAAGTAGTGTTGTTGTCTCCAATTCTGGAGGTCAATTAATGTACGAATGAAGGTAGCTAGGTTGTAGATGGCTTTCATGTGGTCCTCTTGTTATTCGATGGAACATTTTGCATCCAACATTCAAAGATGTAAAAGGCCGATTACAAACAATAAGCGACAATTTCTGAAGCATATGGCATGTTTCTTGTGCTCCAATATCACACTCTGCCATGATTTCTGCCATGAATTTTTGGTATGCTACAAGGGCCGGGACATCTATTTTTTGGGTTGCAGATATTCTTGCTAGCATATCAGTACAAGTCTCAGATGCTCTCTCTACTTTTGATGCATTTTTGGCAATGTATTTCAGAACAACTGCCCGCAAGATGATAGGCTGACAATCTATGTTGGCTTTCCATATTGAAATCATTTCTGGATTGTGTATGTTTAGCCTATCATCATTCCGTGCAGGTTCATATTGTTTTGTCCCACAGTTGTCATGTGATAGGGTAGATATAATTTTCTCTTTCCATGGAGCTTTGTATCGACACTCTAGTTTTTTCCCTTTCTTTGGCAAGCATGTCCCCTCTCTGCATTTTGTGTGCCTCTGGACACGATTGATGATCTCTTCATAGTCATGAGAGGGGTCTGTAGAAAATATTTATGTTGTGTCTAGTAAGCAAGGATTGTCTTGGAAAGATCAAAAAATCAAGTTGTTTCTTGCTGATGCAGCACGGGGATTCCAAGCACTGACATACCTGTTAAAGAATTTTCTAGCCTGTTGAACTGCTATACTGTCATCCCAATCAAGTTTATCCATGTTTGGTGCATCATGGAGCCAAAGGAATCCATGTACATGTGCAGTGCCACGATGCTGCCACTCATACCTGTACCAGTAATCTTTTGCGTTGAGGAGTTTCTCAATTACCTCTTCACGAAACACTGTGAATCGTTGATGCAAGTATAATGATGTGGTGTGGGGGTTGTTGACTACATTCTCTAAGCACTGTTTATTTGTTTGCATTCCTACCAATGCACCATCTGAGATCAAACATTGTAGGTCTGGCCACTTTGTGTCAGCTGCACTTAATGTGAAGAATAGAGTGGGAGACCCTATTTGGTTGATCATATTTATTAGTTCAGCATGACACTTGTTCCAATATGGTCTTGTGCCCCGCATTGAAGAGCCAAAGTGCATGAGCTCTTGAGCTAATTGTGTGTCAGGTAAGTTTTTCAAGTGTGCTTGGAGGTCCTCAATAGTGGTTGGCATGTTTTCTTCTGCATTTTTTTTAATGAAAACTATAGCAAGCCCTTGGCTATGGTGCCGCATCATAAGATTAAGCATGAAATATCGGAACCTTGGATGCCTTCCAAATCTATGGTCATGAAATCTCATTAAGTGGAGTGCATACTCATGCATGTGTACTTCCCTAATTCGTGGTTGCATTTGTAGTGCAACTCCAGTTGGAAAGAGTGTTGGAAATGCCATATCAAGCAACCCCTCAGTATTGTATTCATTTATTGGCGATGAGTTTATTTCAGGCTAGTCTATAATGTTGTTTGTGTTGTCGTCAAGGTCTAATGTTTTCTTAATAATTTCTAACTCACGGCATCTGTTTGGAAGTCTAGCCATAAATGACAATGTGTTTACTGTGCTACGTTCAATATCATCCCCATCAGAGTCAATTTCATTATTTGGAACCACCATGTCTTCACTGGTTTCAACGGTGTGTAGCATATTCGATATGTTTGTTCTTGCTTCAGGAAATTGCTCTAAGTGCTCAAAACTTATTGCAACATCATGATAGTATGGGTCATATTTGACTTTGTATTGCAACACATCTATGATATGACTTCTACTAACATAACAATCATAATAATGACCTTCTGTATGCAGTCTTCGAACTATGAGAACGTCCAACTCTTGTATTCTTCGTGGAAGAACTTTTGAAATGTCAGTGATATCTTGTGGGAAGCTAATCATGTGGCCACTATATCTATACTGGCCTCCAAGAGTGTGGGTTACTTGTAGTACTGGGCTGACTCTGGCAATGAGCATTTCCTCCACTTGGGTGAGTCTTTTCAAAACAAACGGTTGCTCTCCTGGGTCCATGTTGTTGAGTGCAGAGAACCGATGGATGCCTCTCTCAGTGAAACATCTTTTAAAAGTTGCATTAGTATCCGATGAATGGACGAGCATGCTTGGGTAACATTCCTTGTATACAATGCATGTTTTCCAGTTGGACAGTGCATCTATTCTTTGACGAAATTTTTTCATTGCCATCATGAAGTTATCATTGTTGTTGCATGTTGTTCGATGTTGATATAGGCATGTTTGTTTCTGTAAAGATCTATTGCGCTTTTCTGCATTTATTTCCTCTCTATGACGATCATAGTAAGCTCAACTTTTCTCACAATCTTGTAGTCTTCGGGCTTCTGTTTGTTGGGGGCTATTTTGACTTTCATGCAATCTTTTTTGTCACCTTCGAGTAGCTATCTCTTCTCTATGGTGAGCATAGTAAGCCCGATTTCTTTCTCGGTTTTGTTGTCTTCTTACCTTTTTTTGATATGGGTCACTTGCATTGTTCCCTATTGAGGAGTCTGCCATATGTGGGTCTGGACACATCAGGGTAGATCAAGAATAAGAGCATAGCAAAACCTAGATGAAACCAAAAATCTTACATAGCCAAAGTGTAGATGAAAATGTAAAGATATTCCTCACTGGTTCACGAATGCATGTTGCAATATGAGAAGGAACACAATTTGAAGGTAGAAGACAAAGGTGCATATGTAAGCTTCTAAACAAACATGTGCATTTTTTTAAATAAAGAAAAACAATATTTTACATATTTCTATCCATCTAAAGGCATTAACATGATAGTTTTTTAGATAAAAAAGATATTGACATAGTTCTTTACAACATGAGTTTTTTTTGCCATGCATACCATCCATAGTCATACTACACTTGTAAAGAGAACATGGCAACTATATTAGGCTATGTAGTATGGCTAGGGCGATCCTATGAGTTGCACAACCAGCTCTAGTACAACATCGGGTTCAATGGGGGGAGAAGCCTTTACATTGCACATTTCTTGGATATTTTTTAGCAAAAAGCTATTCTCTTCAATGTAATCTAGTTGATCGACCTTGGCAATCGTTGCTTTTAAGTGTTGCTCTGCATTGTACATTTCAAGGTTACAACGCAATGTGAATACATAATGCTTGTTCAACACACTCCTAATCACCTCCTCCACATTTCTATTAGCAGCTTGATCAAGTTGTAGATTGTATAGTTTGTCTGCAGGCATGCCCATGAGTTTTGGCACCCCTTCATCGAATGCGATTGCCCATATTATATTTGTGTGGTCCTGCAACTTGACTTGAAGTATATACCTATAGTCATAGTTGGTAATTATTGCATTACATTTTGCACAAAACCACTTTCCATCATTTTTCTGCGATATTCTTTTCTTACAAGGCTTGTTACTTGAGCAGGAAGGGCATGTTGGATAGCAAAATGAGTCAGTTTTTATGAATCGTGTTGTTGCCACCAACATGCATTGTAGAGGTTGCGCTGTATTTCGAGCCTCTTCACGAATGGCATTGATTGTCTGTCTTCTAGCAGGTGGGGGCATGTGAAAGGAGCTAGTAGACAAAGCCTGAATGGTAGTGTCAATTTCTTTGAACCATGTTTTAATCTGCTCTGACTCTTCTATTTGAGGGTCTATTGATAGTTTTGTAGTGGATGAGGTGTTGATCACCTTTCCATTGAATTTAGACACATGCCCATTTCTAATAGTGAGAACTGGTGATTCACGCATGAGGTATTTCTCTTGGAGCTGTGCACCCTCCTTTTCGGCTGACGAACCCCATAAAGTAACATTTATATTTGTGTTGGACATGTCAGAAATTGTTAAAGTCTATCTTGCAACCTCTGTCCCATCTCTTCTCCTGATTGTGGTGCATGGATGTACACAAATGACAATTCCAATTGCATCAACATTTGAACCATTGCTTTTGCTTACCAATGCATTGAGGGGTGTGAAAGAGTAGTGCTCTTTTGGGATGGAATCATCATCTTCACAGAGGGAAACCCTTGAGTCAGGCATAAGAGAAATTTCCAACCCACTATTAAGCTTGTTATAGACTCTATTAGCAGGTCGAACCGTGCCTCCAGACAATGTGTATGTAGCTCCTGCGATAATTTTATCACAATGGGTGTGAGCTGCTTCATTGAAGCATGTCACACGTGTCTCAGTTCCTTCACAATGTATGATATCAAAGGTGAAGATATGGCCACTTCCTTTCTGTGTGGTGTAGCTACGTATTTCAGACTTCACAGTTACACGACCTTTAACAGTCCACCTTGGCTGAAACGGATTCAAGTTTTTGATAGGCGTTATTGTCAATGGTGCCTCCTTCGGTAGGATTGGATTGACACCAAATAGTAGACGTCGAGGAGCTAGTCTTCCAGGAAGGCAAGGGTTTTTTGAAGATGTGGCCAAGCCAGAGGATTCTCCTGTTGAGCGCCCAAGTTGTTCAAGATCTTCTGTGCATAGGAAAACTGGCTCCCCAACAATAGCATGTGTTGTGTGCACAATGTTAAGGTCGACAATAACAATCCACCTAAATATTTAAAGTGAGAGAAAGTATAAGTAACAAAATCTAAGAGGAGAGTAGGTCTCACTTATTCTTGTGCCATATAGAAATTAGTTCATAAACATACCGTGTGCTAGCTGTTTGAGGACAGCTGTATCTTTTCAATTGCACGATGGAGCCAGGTGCAAGCACATTGGATTCTATGTAGGAGTTATACTTAGTTGGTAATGACACTTTGTGCTTGTGCACACCATCAGAGATTTCCAACCTATATCGATTGATGTGTGTATATTCAAAGCCAAAACTTGAGATAGCTATGACTTGGACATGAGGTTCCAAAGCCACATTTCCTCCATGCATCAATCTAATTGCATCTGGACTCAATAAGCTTGCCATGGTGTGGGCCAAGGAGAGAATCCTACACAAATGTATTGGATGTAAGGCATTTGTGCAAAGTCAATAGAACAACCCTTCCATCAAACTATAGCAACTTATTGGTAGATAAAGTCAAGTAGCCCAAAAAAGAGCCAAGCAAGTAAACTCAAACGGGTGCAAGGAGCAACACGGCTAGGAAAATTAAGTTATGCACATTTTTTATGAACATATACCTCATTGTGTGGAGCGAGGAAAGGAAAAATAGATACTCTCTATGCAATTTATTATCAGCTATACTAATTTTTAGTCAGTTGCATACATGGCATATGTATAGTTTTGATTGCAATAGCTCAAAGATACATGTGTATAGTTCAATTAGAATAGATTCAAGATACATGAAGTCAAGAAGACAGAAAATTAACACTTAGAAACATCGAGTCAACTGCCATATTGGTTGATGCATATGTACAATGGAAAGGACCAAAGGAAAAAGTAGTAGAGTGGGGGGAAGGAGTTGTACATTCTTCCCACTGGACAACAGATTTTCCAACACCACATATAAGGTTTAACTACTTGTGCTAGAAAAAAGAAGGGGTCAGATGATTAGTAGGCGTTGTATACATTCTATATCAAGAGGGAAGCCATGTTCCCCATCTTCACAAAAAAACATAAGTTGATGTCGTCATGTTGTGTCAAAAGTGAAACCATTCTCCCCAACACCACAAAAAAACAAGTAGCTATCTTAAGCAAGCTATTTACAATCTACTGTATGTCTGCTAGGAGTTTTAGAAAATCTTCCTTAATCCTAGTACCATTTCGCATTCCATACAATGCATCATATTTCATTGCTCGAAGGAAGTCGCAATACACATCCAAAACAAAATATGTTGTATGGAATTTCTAGATTGCTTGTTGTACCATCTCGATGTTATGGTTTTCCACTTGGAAGGATTCTTCGCATGTCTTTTTAGCATCTTCAATAGTTTCTTCACAACCTCTCACAATGTTCTCTGTGAGGACTGCAACGTTGCTTTGGTACACACTAGCCCAAATAACAGAAGAAGAGTCTGAAGGTGAGGGAGGAGCAGCATTAGCTTTTGATCCTATAATGTCTCCCTCAGGTGAGCTGCTAGATATCGTGATAATGTCTGCTGGTGGGTGCAAGTTTGCCATCACCTGGGGAGTTTTGTAATAGGAACACCTTTGATTATTTGATAACAATAAAATTTGCATGTGTATGATTTGTAAAAGGACATTTGGAAATGGGGTGGGTAAATGACAACCGTAATAGAAACAAAATCTTCACTGAGAAATGCTTAGAAAATAAAATAATGATTCTCTTTATGAGCATGCTTGGAATTGATGAAGGGAGATCTTTTATTAGTTCAATTAGTCATATATTTGTAATTAGATCAACAAATAAATAATAGCATTTAAAAAAAAAAAAAGATTATTCTATCTAAGGAACAGATTTAAAATTAAATTACAATTTTTAAAAAATAGCATACACCAATAAATAAACATACAAATTCCCTTATATGCATAATCAAGATCAACAAATATAAATATAGATTAAAATTCCCATTATATTCATGATGCTATTTTCCTTTTAACTATAAGGAAGCGGGATGATTAAATTCAAAATCCATATATATAACTATTATAAAATTCCACCCACTATTTTTTTTTAAAAAGCACATTTATTCAAGCATATGTAAGCCTAATCTTTTTAACATGAAAAGTTCCTTAGTTTAAGGTCTATAAAATTATGCATTGCAATGAAAAGCAATATAGAGGATATAAAGTGATGTAATTAATGGGAGAAGAATTGTCTACCCAATAATTCAACATTTCAAAAGTTTATCAACATCATTCATTTACCTAATTTTTCCACACATATCTAAATACCATGAATCACACTATACTACTTAGGAATATACTAATCCATCAAGTAAACATTCGACAAACACCCATGAACCAATCTCTTGATATACGACAAGTACTCCTATGGAGGTACTTCATTGGGGAAAAAACAATAAGGGAAGTACTCTACCCAAGGCAAGGAATTCAATCTTCACAATAGAAAAGATTAAAGGAGGCCCCTTTGCTTAAAATTTGTAAGGCACCTACCAAGTGACCATCAAAGAAATATTTATAACCAACTACACTATTTCCCATAATACTATTTACCTTAAGCCATCAAATTAGAACCATTAAACTAAGCAATGCACTAATCTTCTCACATACATTTTTTCCCATATTAGGGTAAAAGAGATGCAAAATGATTTAAATGATCTTACATGTTTGATGGTTCTAGAAGAGATGCAAAAGAATTTAAATCATCTTACATTGTACTTTAAATTTTTGTATTTGATTATACACCTAAATGATTAGATAAACTTATGTTAACAAGACATTTCTATTTTGAAACATAGCCCCTTCAAGACTTTAAATTTAAAGAACTTTCATGAAGAATCTCATCATAGTCCCAAAAGATGTCATTTCTAATGTAGTTTCTAAGAAATTATTTGTTTTTGAATAAAACCATATTTTTTGGATGAAATTGTATATTTGAAATAGTTGTTCTTATTTTTTCAAATTTACAATGAGCAAATATATTTATACTTATTTGAAATAGTTGCTTTTATTTTATCAAATTTGTAACGAGTAAATGTATTTATACCATAAGTATTTTCAGCAAAAGAAGTATTTGTCAAAATTAATTTGAAAATATAAAGGACATAATGATGTGTATAAAATATTTCGATAAGTATAAAATGATTTTTTATAATATAAGTCATATAATGTGTAAAATGTGATCAAAATTAAATTTTCAAATACATAAAGTTGAATAGAGATTATTATGTTCATATTTCAAGATGTATGCCTATTAAGCATTAATATATATACACTATATTAAATAAATAGTAATTTGTGAATAAAATGGAAATCTGGAAAGATGTGTTGGCTATATGTCTTTATAGACCCTTTTTCCCAATTCACTTTTAGTTGAGAAAATCTAAATGACAATATAACTGGATGAAGTATTTGGAATTAATTTTATCATTGTGTTGAAGAAAAAATCAGTAATATAATGAATATCAATTTATGAATAAATATACCGATGGTGAAATATATATGCCACTGGGAGGAAATAAATAAACCCCAAACATTATTAGTTAAATGAAATTTGATTGTGCCAGCTCACTCGTGCAGTTTAGGTTTGGGATATGAGACGTCATAGCCAAAGCGTTTCTATTTCTAATTTTGAATTTATCGTTCAAACATTCCAATCGCTTCACACATGGGGTCCACGTGGGGCCTTAAATGGAATCTTTTGTCTTACCATAAATTCAGTGAAAAATTTCATTTGTCACCCGTGAAAAGGATTTTATTACTCCACTAAGCATCAAAATTTTATTCTTTCCTTCACTACCTCATTCTATAATTTTTTTGCCATTGCCTTACAACAAAATGGTTACGATTTTCCAAAGTATTATGAAAAATGTGTGTTTAGACAAAGCATGCAAACTGTGGAATCAGAGAGATTATTTAGACCTCTACAACATTCTGTTTTCAAGTACATCATATGTGACGGCTTGCCAGCCACACCGAGAAGGCTGTTTAAACTTATACACTCTCCTAAGCCTAAATGCCTCAGTTGAGATAGGTTTCGAATGGTATTAAGGGCATTATTTACATTTACACACCCTCCAAAGTCTAAACACTGTAGCAATGATGGACTACCAAGAGAATCAGGGAGATTAAACTTTTAAGCTTCCTATTATGTTCGAGCAATGTGGCTGAAACAGGTTGTTAATGGAATCAGAGAGATTATTTAAACCTCTACAACATTCTATTTTCAAGTGCTGCAGATGAGACAAGTTGCCAAAGGAATTAGAAAGGTATTTTAAACTTTTAAAATGTTCTATTATGTTCAAGTGCAGTGGCTAAGACAAGTTGACAATGAAATCAGAGAGATTATTTAAACCTCTACAACATTCTCTTTCCAAGTATAACATATGTGATAGGTTCCCTATGAAAACAGGAAGGCTATTTTACCTCTACAGTCTTCTATGTTCAAGTGTTGTTGCTGTGACGGGTTGCAAATGGCGTTAGGGACATTATTTAAATTTATACACCCTCCATTGTCTAATCACTGCAGTAGTGATAGGTTGCCCAAGGAATGAAGGTGATGAATGCAGAATATGCACAAAATGGATTTTACAAGGGAGCTCTAAAAATCATTCATTCGATGAAGCACTCTGATTCCCACCTTTTCCAGCATCCTAACTACCTGCGCCAATATCAAGGCTTGGAACAAGTTAAGGCATCAACCAGGCAAGAGGGTAGAGAAGATTTTATCAGAAGCTGTCGGAAAGGTGTAAGCTCTGGAAAGACATGAAATCTTCTAACAACCGAAATGGAAGAAGATATACATGGAGAATTTAGGAAACTATCAATAGCCAATGCAATCTAAGGAGAGCTCTTACCTATTGTGTAAACTTACTGATCTCCACTAGACTGTTACCTCCTTCCTTTCTCCTTCCAATCCTTTCCAATGTATCCTCTCCTCTTTTCGCATGCAAAAAATGCAAGAGCCTAAAAGGAATGGCTATTTTGTTTGACCGAATACCTCCCCAGAAGAGTAAACTTAGCAACTATGGTAAAGCCCTGGTAGACAGGTATGCAGAAAGAAGAAAACCATCACTAGGCGTGTCCCCCTGCCATAAGCCAAGTGTGGGCAAGAATCTGAATCAATGCACGACCAACAACTACTTAGATAAATGCATGCACATCTAGTTTAAAGATCAATTGAAAAATAGAAAGTATAACCATGTGGCCTTTTCTTACTTACATATTAGATTTATTTGAGGTGAAAATTGATGAGGAGCATAATTTCGCCACACCAGCTCTACGATTTGCAACACAGGTCGAAGACTTCATAAAGAGTCTATAAACAGATCTACAAAGCTAAACATTTATATGCTGAAGCACAAAGCTAAACTAAACACAGTCATATAAATTTTAATCACATTTATTACCTATAGTGAAGTTTTGGTAGCTGCTTAAATTGCAGGGAAAGCACGGGGACCCCAAAAGATGGTGTGGAACAATGCGAGCCATACCTGCTAACATAATGCACCATCCAAAATCTGTAGTGTGTGTACTTACAGGCGCCTATTCTCCCATGTTTCCCATGACAAGATCAATTTGACACCAGCTGAAGATTTGTTTAGTGATTTTTGGTGTCCTTCGTATGCCTGGCTAATCAGTCATCCGTTGCTCAGTACAATTCTCACTTAATTCTCACCTAAAGTTCCTTTGTACGCCTAGTTAGTCATCGTTTGAATTGGTCGGTGCAGCTGGTAGTACGCCTGGTCTTTGCTTAACTTCTACATTTCATTCATTTTTATTCAATGGTTCTCCAATCAGAAATTTAACACTGATGTAAACTGTACGAGACACCACATGCTACTGGGGTCCTCCTGATCGGGATTTTCCACCGGAAAAGTCTAATATTTTTAGGCATGAGACAGTAAGACTTTTCTGGTGGAATTCTCACCTATAATAGCCTATCGGTAATTGTGTCTTAAATATGTTTTTATAATTTTAATTTGTATTTAAATTAAAATTAATAGTTTTGAATGCTGTGCATCTCATTTAAATGCATTTGTTTATAGTAAACTAGAATATATATCTTAAATAGTAATCTATATAATATACATCGAGATATATCATTATATTACTATTAAGAGCTCTCTTGCTTATTAACTAAATTCTTAATTGGAGAGAATTATATAAAATTGACTTATTCAACTAAAGTGGAAACTTAACAATTTTGATAATGTTTTGGATAAGGATAAAAAAGTGATGGTGGATTTTTTAAAATAAATGTTTCTAATATGTCTTGTGCTTTTTAATTTTTTAAAATAAATAAATATTATTAACTTTTTGTTTTTTTTGTTTTTAATTATAATATATTTTGTTCCGTTAAATAAAAAAGATAAAAGTTTTAAGGGATTCTAAATAAAAATACAAAATGAATATTATTAATTTGAGTTGTCTAAATGGTATAAGTATTAAATATGTATTGATAAATATGTTTAATTTATATAAATAAATTTATTATGTTTTAGTGATATAATTATAGTGACAATAAGAGGTGGAATGTAATAACATGAGTGTGTTAAAGTAAAGTTTTCTTGGAGATAATTTATATTATTAAATAAATGTTGTTCTAATTTTAATTATAAATTTGAATGAGAGAATAAGGTTATGCGCCTCATTTAAATATGTGTCACTTAATGATGAGCATTTGTTTATAGTAAATAATTATAATATATTTTTGTTGATAAAAAATATTTTAACAAAAAGATAGAGTTTTAAGGGATTCTAAATAAAAATACAAATTGAGTAATATTAATTTGAGGTGTAAATGGTATAAGTATTAAATGTGTATTGATAAATATGTTTAATTTATATAAATAAATTTATTATGTTTTAGTGATATAATTATAGTGACAATAAGAAGTGGAATGTAATGGCATGAGTGTGTTAAAGTAATAATAATAATACAAAACAAATACAATAAATGACCACAAAAAAACAATTAATAATTCTATAAAATTGCTTCACTATTATTTTTATTTAATTATAATAAATAAAATAATTTCAATGAAATAAAATAATAAATAATTATTTATTTTAGTAAATTAAATAGTAAATAATAGTTTTAAAATAGTTATATAATTAAATATTTAGTAAATAATCTATTTGAAATTTATATTTAAAAAAGTAGAAAATGAAGTACATATTATTCTTTTAAATTTATAGGTATTACATAATTTAGGTCTTGAAAATTAGCTTGTTGGTTCCTCCAATGGATTGCTTGAAATCCTCTAAAGAATAACTAGTTCTTATGCTCAAAGAGTTCGAGTAGTTGGCCAATGAATATGAGATAACTATACAACTATCATCCTCTACACTTTAGGTTGTACATGACCTAAGAGGGTCGCCCTTAATGACACCGAACATGAATATTAACTACACTCATCACAGTGCCTAGTAGATTGACTTCATACAAATGGATAAGGGTTTACATGTTTACAAGCATGAACAATATAGTCCTTGTTATCTTTGAACTCCTAGTATGAAGCATGCAAATAATTATGAATATATATATATATTATTAAAAATTGTTGGAGAATGACAAGTTCAAGAACATGAAACAACTTCCACAAGTGAATCAAATATACATAATAATATTTTTATCAAATATATGAAGATTTTTTGATACAATGATCAATCCTTGCATATATAAGGCAAGGATGGGTGATCCCACAATAGTGGTTTACAATTTTTGGCCAAACTGGACACTGAAATTATTATTTTTAACTAAATCTTCACTTTCGAGAACCTATAGTAGCTAAACCGTGAGGAATTTGAAAATGATGCAAACTAGAGTTTCATGATATTTTGTCTATAGATTATAAATATTTTTTTTTCAAAATTTTTAGAATCAGATTGCACTTCTTTTTCCATCTCCCTCAAAAAATAGTTTTTTTCAAAAAACAACATTTAAAAAAAGTGACGCTCATCGTATAACGCATAATTTTTTTTCCATGAAGGATAAAATTCTATTTTTTTTCGAATTTAGATTTGCAACTCTGATATCTAGTGCTTACACTTGGTTAGATAGTTTTTTATTGAATATTTTTTCTTTAATCAAGTTTCAAAGTCAAACCAATTACAATTCAAACATAGCGCGACTGTATAATGCGTAACTTTTTTTGTATGTATCAAAATTCAATTTTTTTTTCTTTTGTTGGATCAAGGAATTCAATATCTAGTGCACTCATATTTTTCAATTTTTTTTTGATAATCTATTATTTTTCCACATATGTAGAACAAAGAGCTTGATTTTTGATAAAAAACCTATGTTTAATAAAACTAAAAAAACAAATACATAATAAAACCAAAAAATATTAAAATTATATTCATTAGATAGCTCGTTTCGATGACTACCTAATTTTAGTTGGGTCTGTGAAGTCTCTACCATTTTCATGTTCAAACTAAGCTTCGAAGTGCAAAAAAAATGATTTTTTTTGTGAACAAGGTCAAAAATTAAGGAAAGGGGGATTCGCTCGAACCAGGGGGGTTCAAGCGAAC
>VDFB02118012.1:0-29525 GCA_007258455.2 Sequoia sempervirens | reverse complement strand
AAAAATGGCACAAGGCAAAGTGAAATTCTCAAAGATGAGTTTCTATTGCCAGGAAATGCTTTATACCCAAATGGCACGCATTTCCAAAAAGATACGCCATTTTGAAATCATTTAAATTCTTTTAATATTCTATTAAGTCTTTCAATAGTCAACTTAATACTTGAGTGCACCTTTTAATATTTTAAGTCATTAAAATATTAAATCTCCCTTTTGAACATTTGAAGTGATATAAAATATATTAAAGTCGATGTGACTTTAATAAAAAGACATTAAGTTAAATAATTAACTTAATCACTTAAAATTCCATAACTCGCTCAAAACTCAGAATATCTCCGTGCCGTCAGAAGCTGTGAACTCCTGAAATGCCAACGCCTGTTGTGAACCAGTCACTGGGCTCTGAAAACCAAAACGATCAAACTCTCCAGAATGTACCACTGACCCTCTAACCAATCTGGCTAGCCCACAAGGGTCCAATAAAGGGCTAAATAATAATCGCTTCCCGAACCGCCTAGCTATGGGACATCATACCGCTTCTCAATTTGCTTGTCCACAAGTCCTCAAAGCCGGATGTCAAGAATATCACACCAAGTAGCATCCTCTCTCTAGATCCTCTACTAACTAAGAATTCCCCGATAACCCGGCCCGGAAGATGACGCCTTCTCGAGTCCGTAATTTGGCTCCTGTATCAAAACTAATTTGCCCTCATCATCCAGGGGTGGCAAATCAATAGAAGGAATTACGTGTTGTCCTAACGCCTTTTTGAGGCGCGACACATGGAACACGTTGTGAACTCTACTGTCCACCGGAAGATCCAGCTCATAAGCCACTTGACCCACACGTCTGACAACTCTGAAAGGTCCATAGTATCGCGGCTTAAGTTTCTCGGAGCCCTTCTTGCGAAGGGTAGACTGCCTATACGGCTGAAGCATCAGGTACACCGAATCATCGATCTCGAAAGACCGCTCTACTCGTCTCTGATCAGCATATTGTTTTTGCTGATTTTGGGCTTTCTGTATATTTTCCCTAAGTGCTCTCATAATATCCTGGTTCTCCTGTAATAAATCACCAGCACTGGGAACTCTACTGTCACTCAGCAATAAGTCTAGAAAGCTCGGAGCATCATATCCATATAATGCTCGGTAAGGTGTCATCTGGATGCTCATGTGATGGGTGGTATTGTAGCAATACTCACAAAGGTATAACCACCTCACCCATGCCTTCTGCTGCCCTGAACTATAATTTCGCAAGTACCCTTCCACCCATTTGTTGACGATCTCAGTCTGCCCATCTGTCTGGGGGTGGTAGCTGCACGAAGAGCTCGTTCCGCGAAAGTTTGAATAACTCGCCAGGTTACTCATAAACTCCGGCCGGCCCCTCACATCGACTATACCGCTTTATAAACCGCAGTACCAATACCTCTAAGAACAAATCTGCCAATTGGTAAATGTGGTGTGTAGTAGTGATTGCGAAAAAGTGTGAATATTTCGTCAATCGATCTACCACCATGAAAATACTATCCTTCCCTTGAGCTTTTGGCAAGCCCGTGACGAAGTCCATGGACAAACAATCCCACTTCCTCTCTGGAATAGGAAGCGGCTGGAGTAAACCTGCAAGGTATGTATGCTCTTGCTTGTTCTGCTGACAAACAAGACATTCCCTGACATACTGGAGAACATAAGACTTGAGACCCTTCCAAGAGAATCTCTCCCGTACCTGCCTATAGGTCTTAAAGTAATCGGGATGTCCTGCCATGGGTGAATCATGGAATGACCTCAAAACCCTGTCCCTCATCTCAGAACCTGGGACCAATAAAATCCTCCCTTTGTAGATGATAAGGTCATCTACAAGTGAATACCTGTCATCCAATACTGATCCATCTACTATGCTAGAGGCCCATGGGTCCTTAGCATACTCTGCTACTATCAGATGTCTCCAGTCCTCTGAAACCAGTGTAATAGAGCTCAAATGAGGACGGCGAGATAAAGCATCAGCAACCACATTCTGAGTGCCCTTGACATAGGAGATGTCAAAATCGTAGGACTGAAGCTTGCTGACCCATTTTTGTTGCCTCTCATTAAGATCTCGCTGCCCAAGAAAATGCTTCAGACTATTATGATCGGTTTTCACAGTGAATTTACTACCAATCAACATCATCAATTTGGCCATCGCATGCATGATAGCCAACATTTCCTTATCATAGATACTAAAACTCCGTTCAGGCCCTCTTAGCTTTCTGCTCTCAAAAGCTATGGGGTGTCGATCCTGCATAATAACTGCACCAATACCCTCACCACTGGCATCGCAATGTAACTCAAAGGGTTTAGTGAAGTCCGGTAAAGCCAAAACAGGACACGAAGTCATGAGAAGTTTGAACTTCTCAAAGCACGCTTGTGCTAATGGTGTCCACTCAAAAGCACCTTTCTTAGTCAAATCAGTTAGTGGCGCAGCATGCCACGAGAACCCACTAACAAACCGACGATAGAAAGCACACAATCCTACAAATCCCCTGAGCTGTGTCAAAGTCTCAGGTGTAGGCCAATCAATGATGGCTCGAACCTTCTCTGGGTCCATGCTGACTCCTGAACCGCTGATGATGTGTCCCAGATATAAAAGCTCTGCCATGCCCAAAGCACACTTGGACTCCTTGGCATACAAGGACTCCCTGTCAAGTATACTCAGAACCTCATCCAAGTGAACCATATGTTCCTCCCATGATTTACTATATACCAGGATGTCGTCGAAGAACACTAAAACAAATTTCCTCAAGTGAGGATGGAAAACCCTGTTCATTGTCGACTGAAACGTGGCTGGAGCATTGGTTAAACCGAATGGCATAACCAAGAAATCAAAGTGTCCACAGCTACATCCTCGAACGCAGCTTTCTATGTCCTCCTCTCTGACTCGATCCGATGATTACCCCGGTCTCCTCAAATCAATCTTTGAGAAGTAGCAAGCTCCATGAAGCTCGCCTATCAACTCATCTATCCGTGGGATAGGATACCTGTTCTTTATTGTCTTCCTGTTGAGCATTCTGTAGTCAATACACATTCTGAGTGTACCATCCTTTTTCTTCACCAAAACAACCGATGAAGCAAAGGGTGACTTACTCGGCCTAATGTGCCCCATAGCTAAAAGCTCCTTAATAGTTTTCTCAATCTCATCTTTCAAACGCTTGGGGTGCCGGTAAGGAGTAATCATGATCGGTTTCGTGCCCTCATCCAACTCTATAATATGCTCAATACCTCTATCAGGAGGTCTGCCAGGTGGAATTGCACTGAACACCTTCGCATGTTTGATTCGAAGTTCCTGCACATCTGGATGGTAAGAAGAAGCTTGCTGCTCCAACTGTGAAGGCATTAGCTTGCACTCAGCAGCCCACTCTACCATATCATTACGAATCAAACGTTCCATTCTCCGGAGTGAAATTTCTCTAAGGTTGCTGTCCTTGATGGCTTTTAGAATATGATTTGTGCCATCAATGCTGAATTTCATCTCCATGTCACGCAAGTTAAGCGTGAACTCTCCTATTGCATGAAGCCACTTCATGCCAAGCACTATATCCGTACCTCCCATGTTTACAACATAAAAATCTGCCTTGAACTCAAAATTGTTAAGTTTCAAAGGCAAATCAGGTATCATCCTCTCACAGTTGAGAGTGTATCCATCTGCAACCTTCACATGTATGCCTTCAAACTGCTGAGTTTGAATTCCCCATTTCTCCACTAACCGTGAATCGATGAAGTTGTGGGTTGCACCTGTATCTAGAAGGGATATGACCCTTTGACCAACTAGGATCCCACGGAGTCTGAAAGAACCCTCTCTCTGCATGCTGGACATATGAGCCTCCTTAAGTTCTGTTTCCACTACAATTTTTGCCTCATTTTCTGACTCTTCTCCATCTGTATCATAGATTGGAGCTTGCTGATCAGAAAAATCAGTCAACGCTTCTCCCTCATAAAACCACTCCATGTGCTTGTTTTGCCCTTTGGGTTTGAGGGGGCAGTCATGATTAAAGTCATACGGACCTTTGCAGTAAAAACAGAGTTTTCTTCTTCGTAAATCATTCATGGTTTCTCGATCTAAAGGGGCTGTAAATTTCTTCTTTTGATCTGCATTATCAGCCTTCTTTGGATCTGATTTATTCTCCGTGTATGAGGTGGTAGGCTTCGAGCCAAATGGCTTATGAGGTGTAGATAGCTCCATGCTGCGAGCTTTCCTCATAGCCTCCTGTAAAGTAGGTGGATCAAATGCTTTTATCCAACCTTTCATGGGCTCGAAAAGACCCTCAATGAACAATATGATCAGCCTTCTTTCTGAGATTCCTGTCACCATCACAGATAGTCTTTGGAATTCACCAATGTACGATTCCAAGCTACCTAACTGTTTCAGTTGTGCCAAATCTCTGAAGAATAGCTCAAGATCCCTTCTGTCAAATCTCTCTACCAGTCTATCAGTAAACTCCTGGTACGAGGTAATCCTGTCATGATGAAGAGTAGTCATACCATGAATCCACCAGTCATGTGCCACGCCATCAAGGTGAAGTGCTGCAAAACGAATGGCATCCTCCTCTGGCATGGGGCGTAGTGTCAAGAATGTATCAAGTTTACTAACCCAGGCACGTGCTGTAACTCTACCACTGCCATCATAGTGAACTAAGGTTAGTTTGTTGGTAGCCTGTCTGAGATCATTCTGCTTGTGTCTAGGCCGCCTGTCATTCCTGCTCCTGGTGTGTTCTCTCTTCTGGCTCATGAATCTGTCGAAGTTAAGGTGCTCCTTAACCCTCGGTGGCAAATTATCCCACTCATCATGCATAGCCATAATGTTATCTGCAAAATTAATCTCGCCACCCTGTTCAACTTCGTCCACTTCCTCAGCATCATCTCTGGTGAACGTAGGACATGTAGCTCTCTCATAGGTACGTGCTGGAGCTATGACTCTCTGAGGCTCTCTGTGAATACTGCCATCACGATCGGGATCCAAACTATGAGCCCTGTTAATTGTCAAATTTTGAACATTCGTGCTGAGTTGTTGAAGAATAGTTGCTACCTGTTCTTGCCCTGCAACCATACCTCTAAGCACGTCTTTAGCTTCTCTGTCCTCATCTTCCCAAGGATTCCTGTGAGAACTTTCTCCTGCCCTGTTCGCCATATTATCCCAATCAAATTCCTCCTCCTGTTCTGCAGACGGAAATGGTGGGAAAGGATTTTGATCACCTCTCTGATTTCTAGGACCCCCTCTGGAATAAAACTTGTCAAAACCCTCTTTGTGTGACTTCATAAATTCCTCTAACCCCACAAGCTGGCAGAATCAGAGCTCTGATACCACTGTGATGAGCCCTGCTGGCTCTCAACTCAAAACCCTTATTTTCTTAAGTCTTTATGTGTTTATTTAATTTTTTAGAGAATGTTTAATAGACAGAAGAGAAGGGGCGCAGCATATTTAAGCTTGTAAATTGAAATATAAAGCAATTTCTCACAGAATGGAAATGCAGAAGTTGTTATTATACTGAAACAATTAGATCATGAATAACAGACATACCAGGAAATCTCCAGTTATTTTATTTAAAGCAGTAGCCTGCTTGCCAGCCAAGAATGCTAAGAAACTGACAAATATGGATGCTAAGCCTCCAGATATGACTTCTCCCACTCAGAAACGTGGTACAATGCTCTGAAAATGCAAGACGCCAAAGATAGAAGACAAAATTCACACCAAAGGGAGGCGTTTCAGCCTAACCCTTCACACGCCTCTCTAAAGCACACTATCCAAGGTAGGTCGTACGGCTAAGAAAGGAATGCAAGGAATCTCTGCTGGAAACCTCTGACTCTGAAGAAGGATGCGCCACCAGTAGAAACCCTCATTTATTTGCAAACAACAAGCAATCTGAATATATATAAACCTCTGTCTGTATCTGTAGAACCTCTGTGTGAAGCTCTCAACTGTACTGATTCAGCTGATCTTTCACAGCCTCAAAAGCACTCAACACTGAAGAGTTATCGTTCCTCAATGGACAAATGTTCAAACCCTGATCACAGGAGAATGCACAGGAGAAAATAGCACAAGGCAAAGAGAAATTGTCAAAGATGAGTTTCTATTGCCAGGAAAATGCTTTATACCCAAATGGCACGCATTTCCAAAAAGATACGCCATTTTGAAATCATTTAAATCCCTTCTAATATTTTATTAAGTCTTTTCAATAGTCAACTTAATACTTGAGCGCACCTTTTAATATTTTAAGTCATTAAAATATTAAATCTCCCTTTTGAACATTTTAAGTGATATAATATATATTAAAGTCGATGTGACTTTAATAAAAAGACATTAAGTTAAATAATTAACTTAATCACTTGAAATTCCATAACTCGCTCAAAACTCAGAATATCTCCGTGCCGTCAAAAGCTATGAACTCCTGAAACGCCAACGCCTGCTGTGAACCAGTCACTGGGCTCTGAAAACCAAAACGATCAAACTCTCCAGAATGTACCACTGACCCTCTAACCAATCTGGCTAGCCCACAAGGGTCCAATAAAGGGCTAACACACTGTTCCCGAGAACTGTCTAGCGAGGGGACATCACACTTTACCATGAATGATACCATCAAGAGAACAATATTATTCAAAGTAAGCATTAAAGCATCCACATTATAAGCTTAGTCCAACTTTACGCATTGAACGAAAATCATCCATTCAAAGAAAGTATGAGTGAAAATTTCACCAATCTATACTATCAATCTATCATTCATCTAACATGCATTCAAATCAAATACTACTTTAATTTACTCTAGGTGGAAGAAGAATATGTAACCATGCAACCACTTGACAATAGGGATTCAAAGCAAATCATGCAATATGAACTTTTATTCTCAAAGTAGCTATGAGCAACAATTTCATAAGACTCTCTCCCATACAATGAAATGAGAGAATGAGAGTTTATATAGGGTTTTGGAAATGAAATAGACAGCCAAGATTGATCCGCGATGAACGACAGAGGCTAAAACAAAGTAACCCTAACTAGGTTTTCCCAGAATAACAATCAGTAATCATTGAGTGAAGTGGCATGAGGAGCTATCTTTCAGGGGGCACATCCTTATCCTCCTTAGTGGCATTGTATTGGATGAATCTGGAAACTATTGTACTGACTTCCTTGATCGTGACAAGTGGCAACATATTGACCTTATATTCTAGTATGTCCAAATCATCCGCACATTCAGCGAAAGCAATTTCCCACTCTGACTCTTGTCATTGGAAGGCATGCCAGACGGACCAAAAGTCAATTGCCTTAGTCAAATTTTGCTTAAGGATCGACCCAGTGGTGGCAAAGAAAATTTCTTGAACTCTATGCCTCATATTTTCAAACTGCATGTCGTTTGCTCAAACAATGTCTTTCTCAAGTGCATCTGTAGCCACAAGTAGAATCTTGTTCCGAATTTCCTTCGTCTGCTCCTCAACTCTAATAGTATCTACCTTCATCTTCTCTAAGACTTCATTACATGCAACCAATGTGCAGTACCAGCTATTGAAGTCGTATCCAGCGCCTGCTGCAATAACTTGCGGCAATAACTTTTCCATCGACTAGTTCCTGCTTCAAAACTACTCTTAGCACTTTGAGACATGGAATAATTCTATCTTGGATATCCTGAGTGTTGTCCCACGCTTCTGCCAGAGCTGCAATCCTCAAAAGCAAAGAGGAAGTTTGCCCATATGCCAACATCAATTACTCTACAAATACAGCCACTTCTTCGCTTTTGCTGATTATCCACTGTTTGGTTTCTTTGGTTGTGGTCCTTTCTTCTTCGAAAGTCTCCTGGGAAGAGTTCAACAATGGGGGAACCGTTGAGCTGGCTTGATCAAGAGGCTTGGTTAAATGCTGAATATATTCTTTTAGGCGTTCAACTTCCTTTTGGTAGTCCTTTCTCTTTGCTACTTCCTTTTCCAGCCTCGCTTTGATAGAAGCAATTGAATTATCCAAGTCTTCCACTTCCTGACCTTTTGTGGTTGGGCCCAAGTCGACAGTGGTTATGGCATATTCCTAAGGAGCAATATCCTCTCTTGACTTATCAACTGTCAGCACAACAATTTGTATTGTATGATGGCCGACTTCATCTCTTTGGATGGTGGAAAATGTTATGGCGGGCTTCTTTACATTAACTACTTCCAATCTGGCCAAGAAATCGGCCATATGATCTTCCTCTGGAATTTCTATTTGTTCTTTTATCTTCAATCTCTCTTTCAGTCAATCAAGGATGGTAGGTTGCTCGGTGCCTTCTTCCTCCTGAATATCTTGCGCACATGGAATATCTTGAATTCCTTTGAGGGCGAAAATCATTCCTTCTTGGAATTCACTATCCAGAGTATCAATTTCATTCTCAGACTACAGTATCTTTGTGCTTGCGGGAGATGGTGGTTCATCTCCTCCGACTGGATAGGAATGGGAGAAGGAATCCTTGTGTCTCCCAATGACTCATCAATATCTAATATCTCGTGCATGTTCGTGGACACAACAAAATGAAGAGGCTCTAATCTTTACTTCTTCCGGGTAGGTGCTTCATACGCAATCTTTTTTCCTTTTGCCTCCTTCCTTTTCCTGGGATTGGTGCTCTTGATCGGCCCATCACCTTGGGACACACCAGCGTTTGAAGAATAGGATTTTGCTTCACCCATTAGATTGTAAGTCAGATTAACATTTTTCCACCGCAGCTCTTGGATCTGTTGATCTGTCCACCATTGTGAATACTTGATGACTGGCCTAATGAAGGTGGTCAAGTTTGCAAGTTCCGGTTTTGACCATCTTACAGGAAGAAGAGGCCGACTTTCATCAAAACCTGGCTAAATATATTTGCCATCATCTTCAAGTTGAACTGGTACACAAAAGAGCTCGGTTGTCTTGATTAAGCTGACCGGCAGTCTGGACCATAGTCTTTTCCGAACGTCATACTCATCTACAACATTCGCCCAGTAGTCCTCCAGGTCTACCTTGTGTTTGTATTTTATTCCATTCACGGCCCCAATGTGATGGTGAAGGTCAAAATCAGCTTTGGACCTGTATGACGTGAACGGATACCGTTGCATCTCTAACCTGGCACTTTCAGCTGCCTGTGTCGATGGGAAAGATTCTTCCATAGTTCCAATAAAGAATGGAAAAGTGATGGCTGCCTTGCTTTTTACTCTCTAGAAGTTTTGATATGTTTCTAGCTGCCTAAGAACCTCCAGCAAGATCATTCTGTTGGTGGGATAAATTGGGAGCCTAAAAGGACATCCTGTGAATCCTTGAATTCTGATGTAGGTGAATCCTTGAAACTGGATGTACCAGGATCCATACTTGTTGATAAGGCTCTTAGCCTCATGGGTTAGCCTTTGATGCGTTCCTCCTTGCAATATCCTTGTAATGTACATCAGGAATGCATCGTGTGCTCTTCTGAAATGGGCCTTCTCAGATAGCTGCAGCTGGGGATAGCAGTCATATGACTTGAACTCATTCTCTGCATTGCCTACCACACCTCGGCAGATCAATCTTGAATATCTGTAGGTCCTTGCCAGCAGATAGATAGCATAAGAACTCATATAGAAAGATTTAGTCCTCTCCAAATTCACCCATTGCTCATGGATGTTGTCATTGATCATCCTCGACCAATTGAACATTCTGACGCCTGAGGTGATCTCATCTATGAAGAAGTATATCCATGTCTCGAATGGAGCACCTTGAGGGCTGCCCATTATCCTATTCAAAAGCAAAATAATGTCACCATAGTCCTCCTTGAAGTCTGTTCGGAGTAACTTCTTTGGCATCTTCTTAATAGAGGCCCTTGGCTTTTACAACCATGACTTGTTGATGTTGGTCGCACACTGATCCATCTAGTCTTCAAAGAGTCTCCTTGCATCATCTTTGGTCTTATATGAAGTCCTATTGTAGCTGGGAATGTCGAATGCTTCTTGGATAGCCAACTCTCCGAGATGTGCCAAAATTCTTCCATCAGGAGCAACGATCTATCTTTCTTGTGGGTTGTAATGCTTGCTACACTCCACCATCAACTCAGCACACTCCACTGCCGGAGGAAATCCAACTGCTTGAACAATTCCATTCCGTATCATCCGGCAAGCAATTGCTATTGGTAGGAGTCCGTCGAGTCCATACATTCTCTTCTTGAATTCCTAGAAGTCAACATGTCCAAGATTTGTATCTATGACTTTCTTCCACTTTGAGTTGATCTTTGATTCTGGTTGTAATCCTTTGCTCGTGAACTTCATCTGTGCTTTCCTTGAAGGTTCTCCTTGGGTGGTCATCAACCTACGAGAAAAAGAAAATATATTAATTTTAAAACTTTAATTTTGACTTTCTTTGAACCTTCTCAAAAATTTTAACTTTCAGCCTGTTAAAGGTTAGATTCTGCGAAAAATCAAGCTTAAAATAAAAATACTTGGCAAATCTTTCAAGAATGAATAAAGATAGAAATAGAATAAAGAATTCCATCAAATTTTGATTCTAAATTATGGAATTATACTCTTGGATGGTAATTCTGCTTCAAACTTTGAGAATTTTTTCTTTGTCATTGAAAAAGCAAGCTAGCCCTTTGAAAATTTCGTTTAGATTTTCACTTCTTTCTCTATTCTTCGCCCTGAAAAATCACTTAATCTCTAATATTCTCCCCTCAAAAATTCTATCTCTTGTAATTTTGAGAAAGCTTAATTCTCTTCTCAATTGAACTTGGGAAGAATGAGTTGAATATGACTTGTTGAAACCCCTTATAAGGTTGAGAAGTTCGATTTATTTTGGCAACTTTATCTTTTTCCTCTTGAGTTCATCGAACTTGGTCCTGTTCTCTCTCGTTCGCCAAGGCAAGTTTCTAATTTCCTCAAATTTGCATGATTCTCCTTTTGGAGTTGGAAAATAATAAAAAAATTTATGTGTGGATTTTTCGATTTTTCAACCTTTTAATTTCTCTTAAACTTTTAAAATCATTTAATTATGGCGAATTTTAATTTACCCATGGCTAATTTTTTTTATTTTTTATGTCATTCTAATTCTCTTCCTTTTAGCCGGTGAACTCCCCATACTTTTTGATGCCATGTTTCCCATCTTGAAGGTAGATCTCATAGGCTTCTTCTCCATGTGTATGGCGGAGTTCCTTCATGTTCAGACATATCTAAGGCAGACTTTGCAATGTTCCTTCCATCTCCATTGGCTTCATGATTCTTTCCTTTTAAGCTTGCCATTTCCTATCCAAGGCTTGGGCGGATTCTTTGTGATGGTCTTGCCAAGTCTTCCAAGGTGAGGGCTGGGACTTTCTTAACTCTCACATGCTAGTGTAAAGCCTCTTCTTCTCCGATCATCTCACCATATGATTTTCTTGATTTTTCATGATTTTTCTTGATATTTACTTGCTTTTTGTAGAAACCCCTTGTTTCTATCTCTCAGTTTCCTCGACCGTTTATCCGATGTTTCCTCTAAGTTTTGGTTTTTTTCTAACGCTTAGGGTTTTAAGCATTAGGATGCAATAGTAATGATTTTGCAAATAATTTGATAATAAATTTAAAGTAAATGTTATTTCCACATTATTGATAGAGAAAGCAAGAACTAACACTGGCTATTCATTTATGAATCTTCTGGACAAATTACAAGTGAAGTCTGACAACATGCAACACGAACATAACTAATATTTTTTAAATTTGAAAGAACTTGATAAATGCAACTGGCTGAAGTAATTAGATCTGTACGGCTGCAGAATACTCTTCCTTTCCCTCCTGTCAGATGTAAGCCAACTGCTCCAGAGATGTAGGCGCCTCCTGTGATGAAGATATCCAGCCAATGTGGGAAGCGCTTTACACAAGGTAATGAACACACCTTAATGCTGTTAGTACGGCCTGCTGATCTGCTGCAAAGTGGTACGGCTGCTCTAAATAGTGACTTCTCCCATCTCCTGATAATCCCAGGTGATGCCAGGGTGATAGGCGCCCCAAACTGATGAAGATCAACTGAAGAAAAGAAGGCGATTTGTTTGCTTTGAGAAATACGCCCCTTTCTGAAGAAGTACGGCCTGGTACAGTTGTACGGCCCTGTGTGCAGCAATATTAATAAATAAAATATACAGCCTTCTCTGTGGTTTCCTGTATCTGGTAAAAATAGGTGCTTTCCTGAATAGATTTGTTCAACTGGATTCAACTCTGAAAACCCCTGAATATATCAACTCTGTGATGCTCTGCAACTTCTTCTGAAATGAAGAAATTCCTCTGATGGCAATAAATCAGATGTTATTTCACATCCTCTAAACTGCTTCGATGGAGATGGCTCGTTCTCCAACGAATTTCTAACTCAAACCCTAAGGTCTCCGTTCTCTGGCAAAGACTGGCAAATTTTCAATTCATAAAATATATTAATTGCCCAAAACCCAAGGCAAATCCACTCTTATGCTGAAAAGTGCGATTTCCTTAAAGATAGGGTTTTATTAAAATATTGACTTCTAATTCTTTTATTATTTTCAATAGTCTCCGTCAAATATTTTAATATTAATTTAAATGACCATTTGGCCCCTTCTGATGATGGGTGCACCCCTCAAGGCAAATCACTAAAGTTATAATTTAATATTATAACTTTACATTATAATCATTAAATAATTAATATTTAATAATACAATTAAATATTAATATCTCGCTTCATTATTAACCTCGATGCTCAAGCCGCCCCGATGTCGACCTAATAGCAGGTGATTCTCAACTACTATAAGTCCATAATCGCTAAAAATAAAGGGTCCCATCAGCTGACGCTGTGAACCGCTAAAAAATAGCAATTCTAAAAGTGTCCTAATGAGCTCAACGAAAAGCCAATCGATCAAAACTGCCAATCTGAAGCTGAGCCAAGCTTCGAAACGACCCTCTAACCACTCTGTCAGCCTACGAGGGTCTCATGATAGGCCAGTCTCACGATCTCTGATGCTCGCCAAAAAATGGGGACATGACAGTCCGCCCTCCCTAAAATTGCTTGACCCCAAGCAATCTCCACTGCAAACAAACTCCAATCCTCGGAAGGCCCAAAAGAAAAAATAAACTGTGAAATGTCCCACACATCACGAACTGTCTCCTGTAGCATCATCAAAACTCAACTGCGCAAGCAATGCCTGGATCCCAAACCCAGAGTGAAAACCTGTCGTGACGATCCTCCTCAGGCTGCCACTGCGCTCTACTGCCTCCAACTTCACCATGTTGAGAATAGTGAAGTAACCCAATGGGACCCATCCAATACTCAGTGCCAAAGCTGTCGCCACCGGGATCCCAATACAATATGAATCCACATCCATCCGTCATGCAGAGATAAAAACCTCTAGAAGCATCTACTATCCTGAATCTCTCCGTCTTCTGCTAAATACTCATGGATGTGATAACTGTCCAAACCATCATGCCGACTAATACCATAGTCGCCCTGTAACCATGTACCTGTATGAATCTGCGACATAGAAGTATCAAGCCCTATCAAATACATATCGGCATGATGTAAAACGGACTGCTGTCCCTGCAAGTAATACCCCGCAAACTGCTGAGTCAAGTACCTGCAGCTGCCAACCCCATCTTGTGAAGATGGTAACTCTGCACACAAATATGAATTACTCCCCTCGATTGTACCGAGAGAATCACCCTGTGCACAAGTATTATGCATCGAATATGAATCATGTACAGGTGGATCAAAGGAAAAACTATAAGCACCCCTCACCGTGTACACCTCATTAAACTCCTCTGTGAGTCTTGTTTGGAATTGCGATGCACTGGAACAATCCCAAACACTACGATTATCACCCAACCTGAAACTAGTATCAAGAGTACGATCAGCCTCCAACTCGAAGAGTGGATTATCATAGACCAAACCACCATCAAATTCAAATAATGGATTGTTCACAAACTGCACAATCACTCCATCCTGATCTGAATCATCCATCTCTGAATCGCTGGAATAATAAATTGAGTTGTACTCCTGACTTGGCTCAACCAGCTGCCGATCATAGTCAACTGCATCGGATGAAAAGAGTGATTTGCTTCCAGGAGAGGGAAACAAATCATCATAAGTACCACTCTCCCAACTGGATGAGACTCTGAATATCTGCTGTGAAGATGGGCAAGTATCGAGGGTTGTCACACCACTCTCCAGTGTATCAACAACCATGTCACAGGAACTATCAATGAACTGCCCTGCATCACCTATCACAGAACTAATGTCGAGAGGACCTGGTGCAACGTGTGGCTCACTGCAACTCTCATCTAGTGCACTCATCCTATCTGTAACAACTGCCCCTGTGACCGAGATGGATGTAACTTCATTCTCAACATCTCCCACACTGCTATGAACCATGGGTGTATACTCCTCACCAACCGCTGCCGTGGAAAACTGAACTATATCCAAAGGTGGTGAAGATTGTGCTAAACTCAACGCCACGGTAAACCTCTCAATCTGTAACTGTGACTCTCGAAGAGCCAACTGGGTGCTATGCAATGAGTCCCTAGTCACCTCCAGCTCATGAGTGAGCTCAACAATCTGTTCTCCCTTTCCCTGTAATGCATCATAACAAATGCAATCCCACTCGAGAAGAAAATCCCTGTCCGCAAGCAATTTAAGGTAGTTTTGTTTCATCGTACCAATTGCTTCTCGGAGTGCATGTATCACTGCAAGGGAGAAACCACTCTCACTCTGCTCATCTGTCAAAGGCGGACTCCAATCATAGGTAGTCAACATCTGACGAGCAACGTCAAAATGCTCAAGGGCGGTGGCAATCATATTATCATTCACTTGTAGTTGCCCAACCAAATGATGCGGACTCTGAAGCTTACGACCCCCATACAAGATTTCCGGTTCACCATATGCACTATGATATGACGCTGATCCGTCATCGCTCACCGCATGATAAGCAACATCATGTGTGCTTTCATCCATGCACACCTCAGCATCTAAGGTACTGCTGTTCTGTACCTCAAAGGATGGCTCAACTGGTACGGTAGAAGTTGCTGGTATGACAGTTTCTTCACACGCTTCTACTCCACAAGTGACTGCATGCCCATCCAAAGCACGATCCTGGGATTCCATATCAACATGCGAATCCTTTTGCTTATTTTCAAAGGTCTGATCCGGAAAATCAGATTCATCATGACTTAAATTCTCAACGCCAACTGCATCACTAGTACCCAACTCTACAGTCTCTTCGTGTAACAACCCAATAGGGTTACTTTGCATGTGTGAAACCGCCGTTGTATCATGCTCACGTGATGTTTCACCATTGCTGTCATAAAAATCAGAAGTAGCCTTCAGGGCAGAAATTTCTCGAGTCATCTCATGCAAGGGCGATGTAGGTAAGCCATTACCCGAAGCGGTGCTAGTATGTTCTCGAATTAAATCAACACTTCTATCAAACTCATCATATAAATTTCTGTATTCTTTATAGGAGTCTGAAGATACAAAATCTCTATCCCTTCCAGGTGTAATCAACTCGTGAGCTATGGTGAGATATTTCTTCCTTGCCAACTCTGTCTTATGGCAAAGACTCGGGTGCACATCCATGTAACTCATGAAAGGAAGTTTTGTTTTAATCTTCTGAGGTAGAATGCTATACTCCTGGAACATGCTATGTACTTCTCTTTCTGTGTTTTGTGGTGTACTGTCAATCGTGATCCTTCCGCTGATCTCAGGTGACTCTAACAGCCACTTGTCGTTCGCTGGCCTAAAGGTACCAACGAACAAACCCTCATGCTGTTCACCTGCTATAGCCTCATCGAGCTCCTGTCTCGTGAAAGTGGGCCTAGTAGGCCTATCTGCTGTCCGTGATACTGACCTAGGAGCTCTCCGTGAACCTGCAACACTCCTGTCATCGTCACGATGTGGTGACGATCTCCTCGGAGTATCCAATCTCTGAAGTGCAACTGCCACCTGCTGTAATACACCATTTGACCGCCGTTGACCTGCACTAAGTTCTCTGAGTGCATGCAAGACCTCAGCACGGTCTTGACCTCTGTTATTCTGAGGAATCTCTGTTCTAAGATTAACTGTTCTATCAGACCTGTAATTCCTGTCAGCCATGTTTTCCGGCTGTCTGCTCAAATTCTGGTGCCTGTCAATCAGTGCACGTTTGCATGTATAATATCTGGTAAAACCCAAACTGTTCCGGCTGCAGAAGATGGCTAAACCCTCAGGATGGCAGGATTTAGCTCTGATACCACTGTAGAAACCCCTTGTTTCCCCTATCTCTGTCTCTGACTGTTTGTCTGATGTTTTCTGAAGTTTTGGTTTTTTTCAACGTTTCTAGGGTTTTAAGCATTAGATGCAATAGTACGATTTTTGCAAATAATTTGATAATAAATTTAAAGTAAA
Source organism: Sequoia sempervirens (assembly GCA_007258455.2). Taxonomy (NCBI): domain Eukaryota; kingdom Viridiplantae; phylum Streptophyta; class Pinopsida; order Cupressales; family Cupressaceae; genus Sequoia; species Sequoia sempervirens. The sequence continues at coordinate 13,190 of VDFB02118012.1, read as the reverse complement.
TGCTATTTCCACAATATTGATAGAGAAAGCAAGAACTAACACTGGCTATTCATTTATGAATCTTCTGGACAAATTACAAGTGAAGTCTGACAACATGCAACACAAACATAACTAATATTTTTTAAATTTGAAAGAACCTGATAAATGCAACTGGCTGAAGTAATTAGATCTGTACGGCTGCAGAATACTCTTCCTTTCCCTCCTGTCAGATGTAAGCCAACTGCTCCAGAGATGTAGGCGCCTCCTGTGATGAAGATATCCAGCCAATGTGGGAAGCGCTTTACACAAGGTAATGAACACACCTTAATGCTGTTAGTACGGCCTGCTGATCTGCTGCAAAGTGGTACGGCTGCTCTAAATAGTGACTTCTCCCATCTCCTGATAATCCCAGGTGATGCCAGGGTGATAGGCGCCCCAAACTGATGAAGATCAACTGAAGAAAAGAAGGCGGTTTGTTTGCTTTGAGAAATACGCCCCTTTCTGAAGAAGTACGGCCTGGTACAGTTGTACGGCCCTGTGTGCAGCAATATTAATAAATTAAATATACAGCCTTCTCTGTGGTTTCCTGTATCTGGTAAAAATAGGTGCTTTCCTGAATAGATTTGTTCAACTGGATTCAACTCTGAAAACCCCTGAATATATCAACTCTGTGATGCTCTGCAACTTCTTCTGAAATGAAGAAATTCCTCTGATGGCAATAAATCAGATGTTATTTCACATCCTCTGAACTGCTTCGATGGAGATGGCTCGTTCTCCAACGAATTTCGAACTCAAACCCTAAGGTCTCCGTTCTCTGGCAAAGACTGGCAAATTTTCAATTCATAAAATATATTAATTGCCCAAAACCCAAGGCAAATCCACTCTTATGCTGAAAAGTGCGATTTCCTTAAAGATAGGGTTTTATTAAAATATTGACTTCTAATTCTTTTATTATTTTCAATAGTCTCCGTCAAATATTTTAATATTAATTTAAATGACCATTTGGCCCCTTCTGATGATGGGTGCACCCCTCAAGGCAAATCACTAAAGTTATAATTTAATATTATAACTTTACATTATAATCATTAAATAATTAATATTTAATTAATACAATTAAATATTAATATCTCGCTCATTATTAACCCGATGCTCAAGCCGTCTGATGCTGACGACAAAGGAGGTGATTCTGAACGCCATAAGTCCATACTGCTAAAAATAGCGGGTCCCCGCATCGCTAAAATAGCAAAAAAAAGTGTCCGAATGAGCTCGAACGAAAGCCAATCGATCAAAACTGCCAATCTGAAGGGGCCAAGCTAAAGCGACCCTCTAACCACTCACACCTACAAGGGTCTCATGATAGCCGCCTCACGATCTCCGATGCTCGCCAAAAATGGGGACATGACACTTTTGCTTGATTTTTACTTTTGGAGGCCTAAATTTTTTATTCTAAAGATGGAAATGCTAACTCCATTGCTTGTGAGACCCAAACCCTAGACTGACTTTCTAAAAATAGAAAAAAGAAAGCAAAAAGAAAAATTTCTAAAAATAGTAAGTCCTGGATTGGTGCAAAAATGCCAAAAATGGAAAAAGCAAAAAGCAAAATCCCTAAAAAATAGGAAGTGTCATAATTGGCTCAAAGCATAGGCAATCCTCATCCTTCGGACCTTCTAAGCACTTCCATGACATCTAAGCATAGTTTAGGGCTTGAATTCTCTACTTGGCTCGGGTGATAACTCAAAACTCAAACTTCAAACTCTCGGAGCAAAGGAACTTATGAAATTGCCAACCAAAACTAAACCCTAAAAGCGAACCACTGAGGGTCCTCATTTGCAATGGGGCGATGTGTAAAATAGGTCACAACAGGTACCTAACATGGCCTAGCAGCCAGGACCCACCATCATTGCATCATTTGCATCATAACTACACTCCCAAGTTGGGGGAGGGGTGTTAGTGTTGAATGGGATTATTTCCTAACTAGATATTAGTTGGACCTATTCACATCATTAATAAGTTTACTTAGGAGTTAGTTTCCTAGGTGGCATTCTAGAAACTAGTATTTCGTGGGATCATATCTCATTAATAGGCATATAGTTATCTAGGCATTTAATATTTCTCTCATGCATTTATAATTATGCATTAAGCATTTAATGTTTGTAACCAAGGTGGTTATCCAACTACGTCTATCCTTGCCTATATAAGCAAGGCTCTTGTACATTTATAAAGCATTCTAGATCAATTCATCATAGATCATCATTTGATCAGGTTGTCTTCTTGCTCATAGTGCACTACTTTCTTGTTCATGTGGATGTTTTTCTTCTTGGTGATCCATTGAAGACTGCAGCTTCAAGTGGGTGTTTGCTTCATATTTCCAACAAGCTTTGAGTAGAATAACTAATGAAGTAGCTGGCCTACTTATAAAAAAGATGGAAAACTAAATGACTAAATGGTAATATTTCCTTTGTTCTTGTTACATATTTTAGCAGTCTAAAATGTCATGGAATAATATAAACTCTCAGTGCAGATGCTATTGGTTGTCTAGTGGTCATGGTCTATTCTTGTATTCTATTTGTAAAAATTGATCCAATATTTTATTTTGCATTAAAATGAGGGAGAAAGAGAGATAAGAAACTTATAGTAATTATGCCTTCTGGTCTTGGTGCAGATATTCCCAAAAATCAAGGATTCACTGCAGGTATAATTATCTTATGCTTTTTATCCCAAAAATTATGTCTTCATTTTTTTAATCTAAATTTATTGTAATGCTGAAACAAAATGCCATATCCTCAAAAAGAGCGTAGTGCTTGTAAATTTCCAATCCTTTATTTTCTAAATTATTGGTAGAACATGGTCCATTTTATGTTGATGGCTTCTCACAGCCTAGTTGCCTAAGTTTTCAGTCAATTGAAGGAAAACATCATGTGTTCTATAGAAGTTTAATAATGTTCTTTTCTAACATTTGAAGTGTACTGAACAGACTTGCATGCTCCCACTTGAGTTTATTTTTTATTCTGATAAATTTGCTATCAGTTTATTTAGGTATCTATGAAGAATTGTGCTTGTATTTTCTGATGTGAACAAGAGAAGATTAACAGTTTGATTTTCACTGTGCAGGGTGGTATTATGTTATTCATAAGCTCGTACTTTGACTTTGTCCGTCTTCGAAACTTCTTAAAAGAGCAAAATGCTTCATTTTGCTTGCTTGGCGAGTAAGTACACTCACTGATAACATGTGTTTTGATTTATTTGATGTTCGTCTTCAAAACTTCTTAAATTGAAAAATTATTCTTTTTGTTTGGTTGGCAAGTGAAGTATGCTCGTAGATATTTTTATTTTGATTTATTATCAGAATTTTATTTAATTAATAGTTGCTCAAAACTAATTCATGCTTGATTGATGCCTTTGGAATGCATAACTGAATAAAAGGTAATGTTTGTATTGGAGACATATTGTTAATATTAGTTTTGAAGAGCATGAAATGCTAGTAAAGAGTTATAGAGAAATAACATGTTCATTGTATAAGCAGACCAATACAATGTGAAATTTATCTAAAGTTAAACAGACAAGTAAATTTGCTTATACCTGATAAGATCTAAGGGTCCCCATCTCCTGAGAACCGCATGTAAATGAATTTCATGCTTATCTGTGAAAATTACCAAATTTCATGTTGTGATCTTGCTTGGGTATTCTATTGTTATATGTTAACAATGCCGTTGGAAATTAATTATTGTAATTGTTCTATGAGGATTTGATTTCTCGTATGTGGCATTCTAAATTATAGTATGAATTTGAAGTCTCAAATCTTTCTTTAAGCAACAAGTAACTTTTAGTAATTGAAGAGAGAAAAACTTATCTCTAATTTGTCATGAAAAACTTCAGTACTATGTCATTTGAATGCATATCTACCAGCTGATCTATAGGGTGATATAACTGGCCTGCTTTGTGTGTTTACACTTTGTCAACCAACTTCTGGGTTGCTAAAATTAGTCATCTGGAATGTGAGCCAATGTACATTGTCCAACCATTTTCTAGGGCATTGTTTCCAACCTCAGATTTGACAGACATGGCAAGATGATTATCAGCTCAGTTTCAGACTTGGCAAAAGAACTTGGCAATTTCAGAAAAAGCATGATATATAAATATTTTACAAAAATACATGAAATTTTGAAAAATTTGGCCAAGATTCGGCCAAACTCATTGAGTCTGGCAAAATGAGCCAGTTTTGTTCTGCTGAGACTTGGAACAGGGAGACTTGCTGAGTATTTGGCATGGCTTGCAACAGTGGTCCAGCATTTGCAAATTTAAATTACCAAAATAATAACCACATGTGAAGGAACCAAGGGAGGCACCTTGGAGGACTGGGAGTTTTTTTTAAGCTTTAATATCTATTATTTCAGCAATATGTTTCTCTAGTAAATCACACGTCTTTTGTTATTTAATGCAAAATTTTATCACTTCTGAAAAAGATGGTAATCCAAAAATACATGTTAGCTTTTTTTGACTTGGTTTAAAAGTACATTGAATGTAAGGTGCAAAAAAAGACATAAAAGAAAACAAGCTTTTGTTTTAAACTATAATATCAATTAAAACATGATGTTTTATGTGATTTATTACTGAAAAGATTTTCCCATGTAAATATTGTATTCTCTAAGTATTCTATCAATTTCTGTAATTCCTATTTTCATTTATTTTATTTTAATGGTTAGTTCACTAAGATTCTATTTTTTAATAGTGGGGTTTGTATAGTCCTAGATGGTAGTCACAAATTGCTGGACACTTAGTAGCTGCTAGTTTGTTAGTGAGATGCCTAGGGTTAGCCCATGAAATTTTCACCACCTATTTTTAGAAATTGTTGGTGCAAAGGCTTTATTTGGGAGATCGTTGGATTCATTTTTGAAGTGATAAGTGATCATGTCAATTGAATTGTAGGTAGCTGATCATAGTTTAATGTTTTCCCTAACCCCTCTTACAACTAAAATTGGCATAAGGGGTTTGCTTTAGGTCATGTAGGAGTCTAAGGGCTAAGTGACCAAGGAACTAATTTTTTGAGAGAATTTGACTATGGAGCTTTTATTTCCATTTTACCATAAGGACTTTGTTTTTCACAATTTTGATTATTGCTTGAATCATTTTTTGGGATACTTTGCATTGATTTTGTCTATTCCTATCAGTCCTTTCACACCTTATTTTTACCTTCTCATTATAGGGGCGTCTCAAGTTCATTTTAATTTAAGAGGGTTTAACTATTATGGTAAGAAGCAAAAACTGGAGGATTTGTTGAAAGGAAGAGGTTTGTGGCAAACCATAGTAGGCGAAGAGCACGAAATTCAAAATGAAATCACATAGCTGAAGTGGTTGAATGCATGTGTGAAGTTAGCTAGCTAACTTGATTACACATGGTAGGATGTATTTCTTTTTCTTAATTAGTAAATTTGCTTTGTGGGGTGGCCTTTGCCTTAGATGCCTTGATTGAGGAAGTATCTCTTCCATCAAATTCACCTAGGACACCTGCCTCACTTGTTGGGGTACACCACACTAATAATTGGATGTGGTTGTTTACCCCATTGTTTGTACATATTTTCAGCATGTAATATGTCTCTTGAGGATTTGAACACAGATCTCTACTATGAAAGCCTCAATAATTTACCACTGAAACTCATCCCATTGCACATTGTAGTGGATGATATTTCATTCCCTATTCAGCACAAGTTTTTTCCAAAATATTTTGGACAGAGTATTTGCAAAGGCATTTGAGGAATGGCTTATTTAGCTTGAGAATCAGATTTTCAGACTTGGTGCAAGAAATCCAGATCACATTGAGTATTTGGAAAAGATTAAAGAGTTATGGTTAAAAGTGACCTGATAAATGTAAAAGTAAAAAGAAATGTTAGTTTGAAGAGAGGTTTGATTTTATAATTATTTACACATGGTAAAGAAACATGGCTGCAATAAATTTTTATCACTCCCTTCTAAACTTCTCACTGAAGAGCTAGTTCACATAAATATTATCTATCTTTCAAAAATTTATTCCAAGCTATTAATGCCTATCTATTGTGCTGTGACTATTTTTCTAGGCCTATTATCAATATCTCTTTGAAGTGATCATTCACTACTTCCCATGTTAGTGCTGGTGAAGTTAACGTCCTTGGATCTTGTATTTTGGTTTGAAATAGAAATGGGGAAGTAGCTAATGGATAAACTACTAATATATGTTGGAAAAGATAAGCAATGAATCTAATAGTGAATCCAAGCCATGTGAAATGACAGAATTATTGGAGATGATTTTTTGTGTTCATAAAGTTTGTTCATGGGGCAGTGCAATTTGAATTTTGTCCTTGTTATAAAATATCAATGGTCATATATATCGTGTGTATCTTTGATATCTGTAAAAGAGGTCGATTGTTTGTAAGAATGAGGTTTACGTTTTAGGGTATTCAGCACAATATCATCTATAAAAGTTGAATATTTGTGATTGTGGTTGTGTTTGCTCACTGGTTTGACATTGTACTACTACCTAGATATGCGTGTGTGTGTGCGCATGTGTTTTTTTGTGTTGTTGTATGTGTTTCTCTTATTAATTTGACCATTTCTAAAGTTGACATTGTTAGTGTCATTTCAATGGTTTAAGTCCCAAAAGCCTATGGATATTTCATGACGATAGGCTATAATAGTGCAACAGGAAGATTGTTTGGAGGGATGTTGAAGGGATTGATTATTGATTATGATGTTTTAATTCTAGTGGTGACAAAATCTCAAGATCATTGGTAGTTGTTGCAAGTGGGATTTTTGAAAAAATTGAGGATGTTTGGCTTGAGTGGGCTTGATTTGTGTGTACTTCATAGAGGAGGCACATGTTTGAATTGAGAGGGGGATAGGGTTATGCATCGTTGAACAATATACCTTGTGGAATTTCCATAAGGGACTTTCATACACCAAATTGGTTTATTCCTTTGCTATGACCTTAAAATCTACAATTTTACCTTTAGACATGCTTTAGGTAGGAATTTCAATTTAGAAAGTATTGGAGTAAATTGGTGTATAGACACAAAATATATAAAATATTGCAAATTGATAATTGAGTGGAAGCTTTAGAAAACAAGAAGACTAAAGAGAACGTTGATAGACCTAGTGGGACGAAACAAAGATGTGGGAAATTTCAAAAAATCAGGTTCTCTCTTTCTCATGAAGTAGTTCTTGTGGTAAATTTTGTAATATTTTTTTTAATATAGGTCCATGTAGATGGTGCTTGTGTAGATGCGATTGGCCACTAGGTGTGAGATCTTTTGGGTCCATAGTCTCACATCTTAATACATCCAATTCACTTCCAGAAGAATAAATAAAATTACTATGAAAATAGTATTTGTATGTTTAATCAATACTAATATGCTCATTGCTAGGAAGTGACAAGTCTATATATTGATGATATAACACCTCTCTAGTTTGGAATGGAGCTAGAACGACCAACTGCAGAATTATCCACCATCACGAGATAGCCAGTGCATGAATTTAAATGTACATCCAAGAATGTCTATGACCAAGGGCTAAAAGGACCTAGCTTTGATGATTGAATCTCATAGTTGCAGCCATATCTCCTATAGTGGTAGAATCTCTATGTCAAGCCTTCACACTTTAGAAGAAATATCTTACAACCTTTAAGAATTAAAAATGGCGGGTTGGAGACAAAATATTGTTTTGGTCTCTTCTCTTTGTGAAATGAGGGCATAAATGAGTGACTTTAGGCAAGAGGACTGAAAAGCATGCACCTTACGAAAAAATTAGGTTTGTCATGTGTCATTGTGTTCAATTTTTTTTTTTAATATTTTTTTCCATTTGAAGGGTTGGTGGCTTTTGAGTTTGCCCAAGGTTAGGCCCAAGCACCCCAAATATATGAAAGGACCCACACAATACTTAGGGTGTGGACCCAACCTTGAACAAATGTTTGGCCATCTTGGTTTGAACTAGTACCTAGATCATTTTTTTGGAATTTGGTAAGCAATTTTGAAGAACCCAATAACTTAGGTTGAGGGGTAACACCTCTTGCAAGTGTATAGGGGTGGAGCCCTTGGGAAGGTTTAGGGGCAATGCCCCTAGTGCATTCCTTGTGCTATAGGGTGGGGTTGAGGGGTAGAGTCCTTTTCACCAAAACCAAATTAAAGTTTCAAGCCACATGTACCTTCATGGTGCATGTTGTTTTTCATGATTTTATTGCTTTTAACCTATGTACCCCAAGGAAGCATCCCCTAATGTTTTTAGGCCTATTTCCTATTTGCAGCATTTGAGGGATGTGAGGAGGGATCATAAATGTCTCCCAATCATCCTTTATCATCAAAAAAATTAGAAACACTTTTGAGACACCTTTTTCTTTAGGTATGGTAGGAGATGGCAAAGGATGGCTAGGGAGCATCTAGACCTTCTTGGGGATAACTAGCTATCCCCTATAGACCATTCAACATAAAATAGGAATTAAAAAAATACAAAACCAATAAAAAAAGGGATAGGGGACCCCCACACCCATTTACACTAATCGTTAACCTAGATAAGCCACATCATAAAAACAAGAAACAAACTCATTTTTCCATTTACCATATTGTAAAGAAGACAAAGGAGGAGAAGAGTTGTGAGAAGAGAAGAGAACAACAATGAGAAGAAGACAAGAGCATGAAAACTATGTTAACTTAAAAGCAATAATTTGTTTTGAAAAATGGAATATGCCTTGAAGGTCTATGTGGCCTCAAAGGCTTTAATTTGGGCTTGGTGGTGGACCCCAAGTCCTATAGTCCTCGATGCTCCTCGAGCCCATTGGGAGTGTTGCCCCTAGACCCTTGTATGGGGCATAGTTCCTCAACCTTGATTACAACTTCATCTAGTCAATCAAGAGAAGTTTGTGGTTGTGCATAGTGTCATGCCAATTCAAGATTGACAAACTCTTGAGTATCATCAAACACTAGTCACACATTTGGATGTTGACTCTAAAGATGCCATAGGTTGAGAAGGAGACATGTGAGGGATTTGATGGTGTTCCATTGGATGAGGTAGTCCCACGTAGTGGCGATTACTTGGACTTACTTAGACTTCAATTTTGATTCAGTTTTAGCAAATGTTGATTAGGGCTGGTGGCATATTATCTATGTTTTGGTCATCTTGTAGTTGGAACTTGCAGCCTTTGGGCATTTTGTTGTATTTTTTATATAATATGTATGCACATTGACAATGAAAGCGATTAAATTTTATTAACTTGTTTGTTGAATCTCATGTGAAATCTCAATTATACTCTAATGTTATGTATTAAGGTTCTATATTGTATATGATGAATGCCTCATCAACGTTATCATATGAATTTTTGAAATTTTCCTATATTTTAAAATTTTCCGTATTTTTTTAATCGTCAACGCGGATGGCTCTTCTCAAGGAAACTCGGGTCATGCGGGAATTGGTGGTGTTGGTCGGGACAGCTCTGGAGATGTTCAGTTTATATTCTTTGTTTATAAGGGTCTTCATACTAATAATTTAATGGAGGCTCAAGCCATTTTATCGGCTGTAGAGCGTGGAAGTCAATTGGGGTGGCGAAGGATCATCTATGAGTCTGATTCCCAGGTTGTGGTGAACTTGTTGAATAGGTGGCATTTAGAGGATGTTAGTTGGCATTTGGCTTTGCTTGTGGAACAGATTCTTAACATTTGTGCTTCTTTGGAGTTTGTTACTTTCACTCATATTCCTAGAGAATGGAATGTTGTTGCTAATTTTTTGGCTAAATGGGCTTCTAATCATATTCATGATTGGAATTTGGTGGACTGGGGTCAGTTACCCCCGGATTTGTCTCAACAGTTGGATCACTTGGTGGAACTTGATAGGGCTATGTAATGCCCTCACTTTGTAGTTCTTCTTGTTTTAATAAAAAATTTACCCTCCTTTATGTTAAAGGACACTAAATCGCCATCTTTTAACTATCATTCTTGGCTGACTTTATACATAGTTCAAGGGAAAATTGTAATTAAATGCAAATGTTTACAAATGACAGATTTCATATATGACCAACTTCTTATGTAAGGTAGTGCCTTTCTTATGAAGAAATATGCTTTATTTATGTGCTAGCCAACCTCCCTCTAATAGGTGATTTGAAGATTAAATAAAATCATATATGTCTTGTTTAAAGAAGCTGACCTCCCCATGCTGGCTGACCACCCTTGGCGTCAAAGAAAGATATATCAATTAATTTGAAATACCATATATATATATATGGCAGTGATCATGATATATGATAAGCAACGATTGTTATTAATAATTCAGCGATCATTTTATAAGGAGCATGTAATGGTCTACCCCTTTTGTATAATAATTTTTTGCTCGATATTTTTTCAGTTTGATAGATATTCTATTTATCAAACTTATCACAACATCATTGGTTTATTGAACAAAACAGTCAAGTGCATGCATGACGAATATTTGAAAGATTCTAAAGCAAATCTGACCTTTCCTAAGACTTATTTTTAGTATTACCCCAAGTTTCCGAGACGGGGACGGTGGGATGGGTCCCCAAGTTTCTGGATTTAGAGGCCAAATTTGGGGACGGCTATATAAAATATAGGGAAAATTTAAAATATATAGAAAATTTTTAAATATTCATATGATAACATGGATAAGGCATGCATAATATACATTATAGAACCTTAACATATAGCATTTGTGTTCAAAATTATTTTTCAATAAACTAAGTGTCTTTCCTATATGTTGAATTATCATTTGTTAATTGTTAGTGATACTAATAACTATCAAAAAATAACACAACAGTTAAATTAAATAGTCTTATTGTATTTTTTGTGATACCAGTACATACTGGAAAAATACTTATGCTATACCAGTTAATGGGAGGACTTGTCTAGCTATAGGTATGGATTATGGAAGACCAAATGTAAACTGCAGCAAACAAGGATAGGATATCCTATTGCATTGACATCCTTATTGGAATTACTAATGAAAAGAATTCAGAACTTGAAGTGAAGAAAGTTGACTTAGTTTAGCTATTTAACTATAGAACATTTATGCCTAACACATAATTGCACTTGCATGCAATAAAGCATCATAAGTATGGTATGTGATCTTGAAATTTAGCACTAACATTTGAACTAGATGCCACAGTCAATATTGAATAATTGTATCAATTACACTTATCCAAAGTTTCAAGACAACAAGCAGTGGCACGGATTTATTTCATGGGTGGACATAATTAAGTTCACACTCCCTTGCTATGAAAATGTGTTTTTTTTTGTTTTGACCATGCTTTGAAGCGGGGGACAACTGACCATCTTGGGGACGGCTAGGGGACTTCTATGATGGTTGATTGTCCTGAGGACGGCCAGGGGACTCCTAGAAGTCCCCTAGTCGTCCCCGGGACCAATCAACCGTCCCCCATCCGGTCAACGGCGTCCCCCCGTTTCGAGGATGGTTCCATATGTTTTGGCAGAAAAGGGGATGGTCCCCTGTCGTCCCCCAGCTGTTCCCCTATACCTGGGACGTCCCAAGGACAGGGATGAGGCTTTTTTTTTGGGGGGGAGGAGGGGGGCGGGGACGCGTCCCTGAGTTTGCTTGCTTAGTTTACAATATTAGGATGCACAAAAATTTATATCAGTTTGTTGCATACACAGAAAGATGTGATTGTCTCAGACATTAACAAAGAGAATCTGATATACATTAGATGACTGCTCAAGAACTAATTTGCAGACCTTAACAAACTTAGAAATCCTTCCAAAACTTAGAGATAATGCCTTTATAACAAAGTGAATCATGACCAATGCTTACATACTCAGTATACAATGTTTGCAAACTGTTACAGAGTAATTTCCTGCTAATAATAATAGATTTCTCACTGAAAATAGTTTCAAAATATATAAGGAACTTACAGATTGCTCCAACTCACAGAAAATGGCTTAGGGTGGGAAGATAATGAATCAACCAGACCTGGAAACAACTCGCCCTGGTCAGACAAGGGACCAGCAACCTCAAGAAGGCACGTTTTTCCATGAAGAGCTCAAGCGACTCTCATAAGGGTCGCGTTTTCACTTCAATGGTATCACGCCATGCCTCTAGAGCAGCCATGACTTCATTCTTTGGTCTTGCAATAACATCACCTTCAGAAACGCCTTAAGGAGGGTTACAATATGCTCAAATACACATGTTTTTTCTGCTTGAGTTCACACAACTTGAGTATTAACCCTCATGTGGCAGCTTAGGAATAATGTGGACTGTTAATAGGTGGAATATTGGCCCACAATGAAGAACATGACCTTGCTGGTGAAGGTTGACCATAAATAAAGAAACTTTGAGCCTTAATGCCCCCAGAGAAATCTTCTTGCTCTTTGTTGAGGAGGTCAACTTCTTAAATGGCTCGCAAATGCCCAGAAACTGAATATTAAAACCAGAGAAATATTGCAAGCACCTCACCACATTGATATTCAATATTCCTCAAACCCTTGCATTAACCCTACTGAGAATATACTTGCTTATCACCAATATTGCATTTGAAAAATGATTCACAAAATTGCAATGAAGCTCCTGTAGAAACCCTGAGTGACTTTCTCCACAAATCTAGCTAGGGTAGATAGTTTCACTACTGAAACTAGTGCCAAAGATGAGGGTTTCCTTCCTCAACCAACTACAAACAATAAACTGGAAACAATCCAGCAGAGTCTCCTTAAGTTGTCAAATCCATCATAACCAAATGAGAGCCTAAAAGTAGATTAAATAGGAGTGGAGGGAGAAATTAGGGCAGCCTCCAATTTGAATCCTTTTCCCTCCAAAAACCTTTTAATTTTTTTGCTTTATATTTTAAAACATTATCAAATAATCCTCAAAGGGGTGTCCTGCATGAAAGGAAACTATTTCACCTTATTCAGCCTTCTAAAACAACTTAAGTTATAAAGTTATTTTATTAAAATAACTTAAGTGACTTATAAAAAGTGAAGACTGTTGGCGTTTAAATTCGCACCTCTGGAATACGTATTTGAAATGGACAACTATGCACAGATAAACTACTCTTAAAATTAGGAGGGGAAGCTCCCTCTTGCTGACGGTGTTGAAAAAAAGTAAACTAAGAACTAAGTTGCCTATCTTTTTGATCAGTTTAGAGCACAAGGTTTATTAAACACAAACGCCGCAGCTGAGATTTTCTGATTTAAGAACTTCAACTACGACTAACTTAAGCTAAAGACGTTTCTAAC
>VDFB02118011.1:0-19484 GCA_007258455.2 Sequoia sempervirens | reverse complement strand
AAAAAGCACAATTTCTAAAAATAGTAAATCCCAGATTGGTCTGAAAGTGCCAAAAATGAAAAAGCAAAAAGCAAAAAAGCAGATTCCCTAAAAGGTAGGAAGTGTCGAAATTGACCCAAAGCATAGGCGATCCTCGTCCTCCGGACCTTTGAACCCCTTCTATGACATTTAGGTTCCGCTTCAAAGCTTGGACTCCACTCTGGACTTGGATGGGACTCTCAAACCCCAACCCCAAGCCTCAAACTCAAATGGCTTCAAGTGAAGGATGCAAGGCAAAACCCCAGCGTGCCAGCTAAAACTACGGGGCCCAGCCTGCAACAGCTTAGCAGGAATCGGGCCCAATAAGTCCCTACCGGGAGACAACTCCTGGTTACTGCACGGACAGGCTGTGGTGCGTCAGCCAGCACCTCTGCAAAGACCGGAGTGGAGGCCGGTAGCCCACCCCAAACCCCAAGCCAAGCTTCTGGCGTTCCTTTGAACTTTGGAATTAATTCTATGCCGAATTCCGCCATTTCAAGCTTCAAAACAAAATTCGTACTATTTTACTCAGAATTTCAGTGCTGCCTGCCAAAACAAACCAAAGAGCAGCAAGTAGTGGAAAATCAAAAGAAAGAATGGAGGAAATATGGCTGCACCATTATTTCGGATGGGAGGAAAAAACCACACCATCCTTAATTTTTTGGTTTCTTCAAAAGGTGAAGCTGTGTTTTTGAAATTGGTGGATGCCTCCAACAAAATAAAAAATGCAGAAACATTGTGTACATTGTTGGGGGAAGTTTTCATGGAGGTGGGGATAGATAATGTGGTGCAAATCATCATGGATAATTTAGCAACATATGTGGCAGCTAGGAGATTGCTTGAGGATAGACATCCTACACTTTTTTGGTCACCTTGTGCGGCACATTGCCTTGACCTTCTTTTGGAGGACATAGGCAAACTTGATTGGGTGGCACCGATTGTAGATGATGCAAGGAGCATCACAAAATTTATCTACAATCACCATTGGGTTCTTAGTTTGATGAGAGATCATATGCAAGGGAAAGAGTTGGCAAGATCGGGTGCCACAAGGTTTGTAACGATTTTCCTAACGTTGCAAAGCATTATGGATTTTTTGACTGCTTTAAAACAAATGTTTGTGAGTCAAGCATGGCTAGACTCAACTTATGCAAGGAAACCTGAAGGAGAGAGGGTTGCAAGAATACTCTTCGACAACTTATTTTCACAAAGAGCTACAGAGATCATGAAGGTAACTTCAAAGCTTTGAATTTAAATTCAAGTTGAATATTTTCTTTTTTAATTTAAGTCTTTCATTATAAATTTGTAGCTTTAATCTTTTTGTATTTGTAATGTAGGTGTCGGAGCCCTTGGTTAGAGTTCTCTGCTTGGTAGATGGGGATCAAAACCCATGGGGATATATCTATGTGGGGATATATCTATGAGGCCATGGATAGAGCCAAAGAGGCTATCAAAAGTTATTACATGGGGGACAGCCTCAAATTTGATCCCATATGGGAGATTGTTAATAGCAACCCATCCATGCAGCAGGGTACTTCCTCAACCCTAGTTTTCTCTTCTCAAACAACTTTTTCGATCCTAATGGAGAGGTTATGAAGGGGCTCACAACATGCATTCAAAGGATGGAACCCTAGGTTGTGGTGAGAGACCTCATTGTCCAAGAGTTGGAAAATTATAGGGAAGGAAGGGGTAGACTCTTTACTTTAGAGCTAGCTATTCAAGGAAGAACCACTTAGCCACCAGGGATAAAATTGGGAGTCTTTAAGTTTATTTCATATGCATCTTGTAATTTGATAAAATGTGTTTTGAGTCTTGACTATGTTTTCTAACTCTTTAATATTTTTTTTACAAAGATTTGGTGGAAAATTTGGGTGGAAATACCCCAAATCTCCAAAAACTTGCCCTCCACATACTATGTCAGCCTTGTAGTGCATCGAGTTGTGAACACAATTGGAGCTTGTTTGAGGCCATTCACACGAAGAAAAACAAATTAGCCCAAAAGCGCCTCAATGAACTTGTCTTTGTGCAATACAACCTTTGGTTGCACACAAGAAGGGTAGAGGACAAATCACTAGATCCTATTGATTTGGATGAGATAGATCCTTACAATGATTGGACAAGATGGGATGACCAATCTCCTTTGTTTACTGCAGACGAGATTCTTGATTTTGAGAGACATGCAATGGAGGATGTGGGTGCAATAGGAGATGTAGGGTTGGAGGACATTCATGAGGATGAGGAGTCATTGCCAGAGCCAGATACATCCAAGATGGTGGTCAAGCCTCAGCCATAGCCTTCCATGCCAATTGAGAAGCCACAACGTACTTGCAGGACTAGAGCATCTACCTCTTCCCTAGCTTTGAGTAAATTAGGGAAGAGGAAGGTGTAAAATGTTGTATTTAGTATTTACTTTTAATTTTACTATTTTCATTTTCAGCTATCTATTGTAATTTGTATCAAACTATTAGGCTTTCAGCCATCAGGATTCTGCATGAGAATGTGATTTTGTAATCAATTTGCATTAAAGTAAATCAAATTTAATAGAAAAATCTTTTTGTACTCATTGGATTCATCTTGCCATTGAATTTTGCAAAAGAAATGTGTTCCTAATGAAATTTAAGCAAATTTTTAAGTTGTTGAGTTTTTGCTGAGTCACAAATTTTGGGCTTGGCAAGTTTTTGCCAAGTCCAAGTTTTTCAACTATGGATTAAAGAACAGGCCCATAACACTTCAATCATGGCTAAGGTCAAAATAGAAGACGGAGAAATCACGATTGGACATCTTACCAAGGGTTCTCCCTGCTCATTTTTGAATCTTAAAAAGACAAGAATAAGATATTCAGCAGAGGCCACTGGTTCAGATGTACACATAGGGTTCATTACAAAACACAAAATAAACCACAAGAAACAGATAAAAAAATTGAAACTAACTAATCCACAAATCTAACATCTTCCAATTTTTAATGATTAAATAAAATTAAAAAAGGGTAAGCATAGGGAGAAAAAGATTTTAATCTTACGAGATTTAATTAAGCAGATTACAAATCCTTTGATTCCAATTTCTATGCCAGATAAAGAAGACTACATCAAGAAAAAACAATAAAAGCCCAAATTTGCAGTTCACTGTGCCAAGGATATATGAACTAAATATTTAAATCACTGAATAGCAAGATTCAGTTAAATCAACAAATAGCAAGATTTAGTTAAATCAATTAACAGCAAGATTCAGGATACAATAATATTCAGATTTCAGATTTATCAACATATGTGCTTCTTTTGTTCATATATTAAATCCTGAATGTACTTTTATTTAAAATATTATTAAAACATAAGGAGTTAACAAGTGATAATCCAGACTTAGCAATCTCCCATATAAAAAACACAGAAAAACTGGATTCTATGAAAGAGTGATCTTTAACGACGTTAATATCTTTCGATCAAGTGTGAAAATATGCTATTTTAATATAACAATTTCCAACCGCGTTTCCAAGGTAGAACCAAATATTTATAAGTTTCTGATGGGTTACAACCTCATTGATGAACTGTCTTCAGTTACAAAAATAAAAGAGCTTTTAAAAATTAACATTAATTAAGATATAAATTAGAAACATGTTTCGTCCTACCAATGTAGACCTATGGGTGTCATAGGCTTTGTCAACCCAAGCCAAGTTGATAGTGATTTGCTCATTCAGCTTTTGCTCCAATAAAATCAAGTCCCCAGATACTTTTGCATTACTTTGGTTGCAGATTCAGATTGCACATGTATCCTTTCCACGTTTTTGGCTAATTTGATTCCATAATCCTGCATTGCAATATCAATGTTTCTTTGAGCATTTGCTATCTCCTTTTGTAACTTTTCATGAAGATTACCTCCAAATCCTTGAACTCACTAATTGATAACTACTTTCCATCTGCTTTCATATGCTGAGTGATACTCGATTAACAATACAGGTGCATTGCCTTGGCAATGTAACTTTGCAAAGTATCCAAAACTCGTTGAATATTGCTCTTTGTTTGGGAAGCATCTGACTTGGAGCTCTTGTTGAGATCTTTGACTACATCAATCTTAAATTCTTAAGGCAATGGGATAATTAGAATCAGGGATCTATAGGCTTTACCACAGTCAGCTTTATTTTCCATCTTAATAGACTCATTAACTACCCCTCTCAATCTAAACTGAATGCTCTAGGCATTCTCTATGCACTGTTGCAACTGAGATGAAGTAGCATACAACAAATCCAAAGCTAATTCCACCTGACGTCACAATAAACATGTAACATGCAGTTTTGACAAAATATAAACATTGTAAGGTTTGCATAATTAAGTCTTCAGCTGTTGCAAATTAATAATGATGGTTTCATTCATTGAATACACTGCTGTTACAAATTTGAGGCCCAAAACACCACTAGATAGACACTATGAGCCATCTACCATAACAATAAGCATATAGAATGCAAACACCTTGAAGGAAATGCAACTTGAAACCATAACAGGCCCACTGTAGCTAATTTTCTGAGTGTTAACAGTCAGCAACAAGGGCAAACCCAATCATCAGCACTTCCAATAAGTCTCCCAGCTGCAGCAATAGGCCTAAATGATCACTGCAAACACCAAACAACACTCCCTAACTGCCCAGACATGCAGATTTATTCCCAAACAGCAAGCAACATTCATTTCCAGGAAATATAATCAACTCAGAACATCTGTAGCAGCACACAGGGGTGACTTAGGAAATAATTCATTTTTAATTTTGAGAGCTCCAATCTGCAAACAAACACCTGCAACCTGTATTACCAACTGGGGTACTATTTCTAGGTTGATTTGCAACCACTAAACACACCCCCAATCTGGCACAAAACCCAATGATTCCTTCCTACAACTGTACGGCCTGCCTAGATCGGCAATTTTCTCTAGAAAATAAATGTCAGCATTTAGTCACTCGAAAACTCTTGCAATAGGGTCGCCCAACTTAGAGAAATCATTGGTAAAAAACCCAAAACCATATAATATTTCCTCTGGTCGATGCATTCAAAAGAGGGGATATAGCCAGCTCTATGAAGGGTACGGCCAGTTTTGAAACAGCTCCTGCAAAGCTTAACAAAGCACTCCAAAAGCTTCTTAAAATCACTACTAATCACTCCAAAAACATCAACTTCAAAAAACCTTGAATATTTTCATTTTTCAGAAATCTTGGAAACCAAAACTCCATGAAAAATCAATGTGTTTCCTGAGTGAAAATACCAGACCAGCTAGGATGGATCTTGCACCATCGAAACTAGTGAATATTGATGAGAGTTTTCGTCCTCATTCAACTCCTAGAAGACCCCAATGTCCACTCCGATAGAATCCTATTATGTGTGCAACTTGAATAATGAAAATAAGAGCCAAAACCCCTTTATATAGAGTTGGAGGGAAAATTGGTTTTTTTTTTTTAAATTCAAATATTTCATTTCCCCTCAAAAAGGCCTCTTAACAATCTAAAAACAACTTAAGTCCCCATGTCACCTTTCCCTAGGCTTCCAACATGGTGAAACATAATATTACTTTATAACACTTAACACTAAAGTGAACATTAAAACATTACTTTATAACTTTAGTGCAAATATTAAAATAATCCCATCCTCCTTATGTAAAGCATTGTCGAGGCACCGGAAATAGAAACTAATTGCACCAAGAGGCCAATGATGTTGAGAAAGATGCCAAGTGCCAAAACGGGCACTTACTAAAAATAGTCATGTTCTCCACAAAATGTGGAGAACAACCCAGATGGCCAAAAATATTACAACAAGCATCACTGCCAACCTAAATGCCATCTAAACACCAAAACAACATTGGATGCCAAGAAAACCCAATATTGAGCTCTCCAAGAACCTTGAAGTCCCCTAACCACCACCAATTAGCCTACGGGAACTCTAGAATAGGCTAACTGACACAACAACTGACTAGGATTGAGAAGGGGACATTACAAACAATTACAGGTTCATTTCCCTTTTTACCTATCTAAGTTACTACCCTCTTAAGCTGCCTATTCTCATATTTCATTTCAATAATTCTAAGTTATTTAGGTTCCTACATTTGGGGTCCCAAGAGTGGGAGCAGAAATAAGAGCTCCTCGGAAGCAACCAAGGAGTGTCCTGGGTGCTCCCAAGCGCTCTTGCAAGCATGTGGATGAGAAAACCACCCAATTTTTTTTTTTAAAAAACACTTTTTTTAATCAAAAAGCATAAAATGAAACCCTAAAAGTTGCCTAAACCTAAAACTAGCCCCTCACTTTACAAAAAACAACATTTCACAAAAACACAGCACACCCTTGCTAAGCCATTTTTGTATTTTGAAAGGTTGCTGGTTTCTTTTTAAGAGAACAATCACAAAGTGCCAAGGGGGTGAATATAGCTCGCACAAAGGAGATCAAGTCATCTAAGGGAAGTATTGTAATTAATTCTTTTAGTTTTTTAACACAAAATTTCAAGTTTTTGATAAATTTTGTCAAGTTTGAAACAAAAATTATTTTTTTTGGAAAAAAGACACAAGTTTCAAGGTTTTTTAAAGTGTTTTTGTTGGTTATTTTGAACTTTTATTAGTTTATACATATTGTAGGGTTGTATTTATTTTATTTTTTTTAATTTGAAATTTTAAAATTTCTTATAACAACAAATTGCAATTTGTTTGGAATGACCGCCAGTTCAAGTCCAGTAGCCATTCAGACAAACAAACAATTTAAATATGATCAAGCATCTCCTCTATGGAAATATGTTACGATGCTTGATCAACTTCCAAGAGGTGGGGTTTTTATTTAGAATTGTAATAACTAATGAGTGTGGGGTCCAATTTAAGAGCTCATATAGTTGAATGAAAGCTCACTTATGTGTTATAACTTATAAGTGAGCATGGACTCAGAATATGTGAAGGGCAAAATAAGAAGAGGTCAAAAAAATTATGGAATTCATCAAAGAACAAGAAAAAATCAATGTTGTGAGAGCAAAACTAAAATCTCATTTTTTAGCAAAGAAAACATCAATAAAAAGACCTACAAATTCAGTAATTGCCTCCCAACATCCTTTCTTGGAGGTTCCCTCTATCCAAGAAGAAGATCACTCTCCCTCTTCCTACAAAAGAGGCCCATTGGTTAAGGCATTTAAAAATGAAACAAGAGACATTACATAGGAAAAATTTGCACGTTGCATTTATGCCAATGGTCTTCCTTTCAACTTGGTGAGATCACCATATTGACAGGAAATGATTACAGTGATCAATAATGCACCTTTTGGTTTCACAAGTCCTAGGTATGAAAAGATGAGCCCCACCTTATTGGCAAAGGATTTTTTTTTTTTTTTTTGTAGAGACATCACTCAAACCAATTGGAGATTCTTGGATTGAAAGAGGACTGTATTATTTTTTATGGATGTAAAGATTGCAAAAATGACCTTTAATAAATATTATTTCAATGTCCCCTGAGGGGGCAATGTTTTTGAAGGTCATAGATTGTGAGAGGAAAATCAAAGATGCAAAATTCATTTCTAAAATCCTCATTGAGTCCATAGAGATGGTGGGTCTTGATAATGCTATCCAACTCATTATGGACAATGCAAAAATATGCAGGGCAATACGTGCTTTGGTTGAGGAAACGTATGCACGCATTTTTTGGACACCATGTATCGTACACTCCCTTAACTTGGTGATGCAAGCAATTGGCACTCAAATAGAGTGAGTAAAAGTTATATGTATTGAGAGTGAGGAGATCTAAATGTTTGTGACAAACCATCATATGCCACAAGGCATTTTCAGGACTTTCTCGAATTTGGGATTGTTGAAGGTAAATTTAATTTAATTATTTAATTCTTTTAGATTTAATTTATACCATGTTTACTTATATTTTATTGTGTTATCAACTTACTTTTTACACAACATCAGGTTGTTGAGACCCAATTCACATCACACACTATTGTTTTGACACTTGAAGGTGCGAGGGGCATTGGGCACCATGGTCATTAGCCACCAATGGAGTATTTGGAAGCAATCAAATTCAAAGAGGGCCCAAAAGGTCAAGTCGTTGCTCCTAGATGACGATTGGTGGGCTCATGTGGATTGTCTTGAGTTTAACCGAGCCTATCATCAGTATGATCAGGATTGCTAATATAGATCGTCCATGTTTGGGGGAAATCTATGATGGCATTGACTCCATGATAGAAAAAATAAAGGTCATAATAGCACAAAAGAGAATGACCCCAAAGAAACATTTTTTTGAAGTGTGAAAGAAATCATTCATCACTGTTGGAATAAGATGAACACACTATTACATCTACTTGCATAATATTATCCCCCGAATACTATAGCACAAAGATACTTTCTTTGCCAAGAAAAACCACACCATATAGAGATAGTGAAGTTGCTAATGGATACAAGTTGGCATTCCGAAGAATCTTCTCAAATCCAAAAGTGGTGGATAATGTTCGGAAAGAATTTGATAGGTTCATCTCAGGACGGGATCATAGTATCTATGCTCTTCGAGACCAATACAAGGAAGATGCTCGTACATGGTGGTACCTCCACGAGCAAGATTATTTGTTCCTCTAGCCCCTTGTAATCAAGATTCTATCACAAGGATTTCTATTTTCTATTTTAACATTTGTAGACTTTAGTACTTACCATTCTTTAACTTCTTTTGTATTTTTTATTTTTGAGTTGTGTTGGTTTTCTATATAACTTCAACAAGTTGCAAGTTCTTCTTTAGTTGAACAGAATTGGAGTACATACTCCTTTATCCACAGTGAAGCGTAACCAGTTAGCTGCAAAAAAAGCAGAAGACTTGGTTTATATCTATTCCAACTTGCATCTCCTATCACATAAGCAAGATGACTACAAGGAAAGGAAGGGGCAATGAAGAATTGGGATATAGCCCTTGAGTGTACCAACTTGGCTGCATCTATTGTAGAGGTTGCTAGAGTCAATATAGATGATGACGAGGCTCTTACACATGATGCACCTAGTGGCAGTGGTACTCCATTTTCTTGTGGTTCAAATGATTTTGAAACAAACGATGGCCTTGATCTAGATCCTTTTGATGAAGATTGAAGACAATTATACAAATTTTTTATTGTATTTATTTCAAATTTTGTAATTGTAATGATTTTCATTTGAATTGTCCTAGACATATATGATCTATGACATAATATTGAAAATTTGAACTATCAATTGACTTTATCACTACCATTGATCAATGATGAAGTATCATACTATCGAATGTATTTATAATTCTACAACCATACCCAAACGTACTTTACCAAGGAAAAAAAATTGCCACACAGGCATACTACAACTCTATGTAGAAGTTGATAATCCAACCTCACAGATCCCAATGAACACCTGCAAGTAAATAACCTGTCACCAAAGGAGATCAAGAGACACAAGAATGGTGCTCTACGAACATGAAGTAAAAATGCATTACCCGAGAAGTTAATAATTACAATGAGATCAATCCTTTAGAAAGGAGATTAAAACTCTAAAGGTGAGAACCCTAGGAAGAGGATTAAATTAGCATGTGACAAGTGTCAAGATCATAATGAACAAGACGACATGACTAATTTAATAATGCAAAAATAAAGATTCCTAAGTTTAGTTTAAGTGAAATAAAGTAAAGACGACTTAATTAATTAATCAATATGATTAAATTAATCAAGTAAACAACCTATTACTCTAACACCCCCCCTTAAGATGAACTTAGGGAGAAGCTAAGAAACTAAGGACAAAAAGCATGAAAGCAAAGATGGGTCCCTGCAAACAAGGACAAATGAGGTACCCATATACAAATGTAAAAGATTTTTCACAACAAGAGAAAATGAGAAAACCTCGTGGGAAAAACTCCTCTCCAAAAAAGAGAAATACAAGTGAAGGACTAAGAAGCCTCCAAACAAGAGTGAAGGACGAAGAAGCCTCCAATCAAGAAGAAATTGTCCCAAAAGATAGGAACAAAGGATGAACATGGAAAACACCACTGAAGCTTGAAGAAGCTGCAAACACTATCGTAGAATGACTGCTAAAATGCGGAAAGAAAAACCCTTTCTAAAACAAATGATGATCAGGATGAAGAAGACAAGACTCTGCATGAGTGCCCTCAATGACACTACTCGAATCCGATGGAAAACCAAGGAAAAACATCTAGAACTCGAAGATACAGATGGCACAAGTACCAATAGTCTGAAGAACTGATCAAGCGAAAATGGTAAGTCGCCTCCAGAAATAGGAATGCGAGAGTGTTCATATGGTAAGTGCTATATCTCATTGAAATGCATGGGTAACCAACCGCTGCATCTGCCTAGTACATAGGAACAAATACTGTATACATAGCTCACTCCAACGCGAAACCAAAAAAGCATTAACACCAACAGTAGAAACACCCCCATAATGTTGAAAAGGGAGAGGCGTGCCAGGTACACTGAAACTGAATGCCAGAATGTAGTGCATGAGAAAGAACCAAGAACATCTAAATGTGCAAACATGAAAGTACAAACAGATATAAAGGATGTGAAAACAAAAATCACATACGCATGAGAAAGGTATGAAGGCAAAACAAAGGAAAACATCAACCCCCATGGCACTTTATATCATAGTGCGAGTACAATAAGGCACAAAGTGATGTGCAAGAATCCCAATACTACACATACAAAACTGAGGCACTTTATTTCAATGCATTTACAGATGATAAAAACATGCAATGTGAGCCCATAAGGTCCAAAAAGGACTACAACTGGGAAGAAGGATTTCTGGAATAAACCAAAAATGAAATCTAGAAACCACCTACACCACTACAAAGATTTCGGAACCAGCTTTCCAACAATATATCGTTTTCCCATTTTCGGCATCGTATGCAAAAGTTATGCCAAAAACACTGAAGACAACTCTAAAAAAGATCTGACTTTGACTGGAAATAACAGGGACCTGAGAAATTTTTTCCAAAAGATACCTGCACCACTAAAAAGTACTCTGAGTCCTCTTTCTGACAATATCTCGTTTGCCCGATTTCGACATCGTGGGCAAAAGTTATGGCCTTAGGAAGAAACAATTCCGAAAGGGAAAAAAAGACGGTCACTGCATTAAATTTGACAGCCAAATGGTCGTCGCCGCATTTGCACAATTTGGCTTATTTTAAAAAGAAATTATTTTATTATAAAAAAAAATAAAAATTACATGAATAATTTTTTAATTTTAAAAAAAAATTAATAAAAATAATTGTGGAGGGCCGCCCGTGAGGGCCGCCATCTGCCATGTGGCAAGGGCGGTACCCTCACAGGTACCCTCCCTATAGGGGGCAAGGCCCAAGGGGCCACCGCCTGCCATAAAGGTAGGGTGGTAGCACCTTGGGTACCGTCCCCTTTTTAAAAACAAACTTTTATTTAAAATAAAACTTGTGTACCTTAAAAAAGGCCCTTAAAAAAAAATTTAATTATTTTTTTTGCAGGAAAAAAAATTGGAATTTTTTTTTTAAAATACCTCGGAATGTGTGCAGCCAGCCGTATGAGCCTGGACAGCAAAAAAATTTTGCCTCAAAGGTCAACTGCTCGAATTTCGACGATTTCACAATCGATCTTAAGGTTTTTGGCTGCTGCGGATGCAATGGTGAGGTCTGTTTTGGCTCAAAACGCTTGGATCTGGCAAAAAAGCCCTTTCTTCAAACCCTCTCAAATCTAACAAACGAAAGCCAAATTTGACAAAACAAAGGTCAGTCTTGACTATTCCGACAACTCTTGATTCAATGGAGAGGTCTGATTTGACCCTGAATGCATTGGAAAATTGCTTCAAGGTAAGATCTCACAAAAAAGGAACAAGAAGCTTGCAGATCTGGAGCTCTGATACCATGTAGACGTTGATAATCCAACCTCACTGATCCCAATGAACACCTGCAACCTGCAAGCAAATAACCTATCACCAAAGGAGATCAAGAGACACAAGAATGGTGCTCTGCAAACATGAAGCAAAAATGCATTACCCGAGAAGTTAATAATTACAAAGAGATCGATCCTTAAGAAAGGAGATCAAAACCCTAAAGGCAAGAACCCTAGGAAAAGGATTAAATTAGCATGTGACAAGTGTCAAGATCATAATGAACGAGACGACATGACTAATTTAATAATGCAAAAATAAAGATTCCTAAGTTTAGCTTAAGTGAAATAAAGTAAAGGTGACTTAATTAATTAATCAATATGATTAAATTAATCAAGTAAACAACCTATTACTCTAACACTTTGTACCCGTACTTGTACCCAATCTTGTACTAGAGCCGACAACTTAGCAATAATTAGTTTCCCCATTACAAACATTTCAATATTTTCAATTTTTTGTATCTCACCTTCTATGAATTGTCTCCACTTACCCACTTGATATTCCATTCCAAAGATCCCAATTGGTTGCCTAGGGTAATCTATTGCACCTAATGTACCCTTAGGTATTCTAAATAGTGAAAATCTATACCAATAATCTAAGATATATAAGGAGATGTTTGAACCCTAATGGAACGTTGGGGAATATGCATGGGCATTGTGAGTGAAGAACTTTGGAAGTGTAATTTGAAAAGGAACATTAAACATTGACACAAAAGAAACTTCTATGCTAGAAGTTGATATCCCTAAAGACACATGTAAATCTTAACATTTGAGTGAATATATACCCTAGGGGTGTTTGTTGCCCAATAGCCTTGACCTCTAATGTCTCACCTCTAATATCTCTCCTTATGATTTCTTCTCAAGCCATAAGCCAAAAGTCTTCACCTTGTGATGAACTTTTCATGAGACTACATATTTTACATATTGGCTCTCCAACATAGATTCATGTGCTTAGGTCATGTTTATTTTCTGCTTCTAGGATCACAAATATTTATGTATCTTTGCACAAGGATCCCCTCTTAAATGCATGTCTTCCAAATTTACATGCTCTCCCAATACTATGTGATGTAGGAGCGTCTCAAGGATTTCATTTTTAAGCATTTTTAAAAATTATTTATCATATAATTTAGGGCATCCCTTGGCAAGATTCGTGAAGGTTCCCCCTTGCCATTTGTATGCAAGTTAATGACAAGATGGCACCTCTTTCAATATGAGGCTTACGTATGATAACATTGAAAATGTTAAGTGCATCTATAATTTATGCTAGATTATAAGTTACACCAGAGGCATATTTTGACATGTTGAATTTAGCCTTAGGAAATAGAGTAATCCATTTGCATGTTGATGCATGTTGGAAAGGGCACCCCACTTGGCTAATTTTAGCCAATTGATGATACTCTTTGGTGGAGGGGGTTACATCTTAACTTGGTTCATTCTTGGACTGATAAAATGTGCTATGGACTGTGAACAAGGGATGACTGATAAAATGTACATCAGCTGGGAGTGAAGATGAGTTCCAGCTAGGTGACTACCTTTGAAGTTTTGGATGGCATGAATACCTCTGCATTGGCTAGGTGCTTCAATATATACATGTTGTACCCAAAACCAAAATTTTTGCTTCACTAAGGCATTTTGCTTAATTGAGTCTTATTCTTGTTAAAGTGTTGTCAAATGGTCATTTTTGGGGTTTTCAAATATGGAGTTGGTGTCAGTACTATGTCAGTTTGTTACCGAAGAGATTTAAGAAAAATGAAAATCTGAACAAAGAACATCAAAATTTTCTATCTCTGGAGAAGGGAGCACATTCTGAAATAGGCGCCCTATCTTTTAGGGGCTCAGATCCTGTTTTTAGGGTTTGTCACCTCCAGCAGACTTTTGTTCGGCATCACGTCAGCTTCGCAGTGAGCTATCAAGCCTGGCAAACGGACCTGTTTTGTTCGAGTTACGGAAGATACAGGCAAATCGAGGCTAAAGCAAGAATTGGCTACACGAGAAAAGCGTAGCTTTTCAGAAAGGCGCCCATCTTTTTGAGGTGCCAGATGTAGGTTTTTGGCTGAATGCCACCCAAGATGTTTATCTCACATTTGTTTGAGCTTCGCGACGCATCCGTCAGAGGGTGAATCTGAGTTGCTGAAACGCTTGAACTGGAGGCCAAATGTTGGTCAAATCTTTAGTCAAAATATCAAGAAAGAGCAAAGAGCACATTTTTGAGAAAGGCCCCTTTTCGCCGTGACCTTTTAAAGCTTTCTTTCTGATGATTTCAGATGCCTAATGTGTCCGTGTTACGTTCAGCTTTCCATTGCCTGTCTCCGTCAGATAGAGGATGTCTCGCCAGTGGAGGTTTTATATTATTTTTGTCGTTTCCAGAAATGGCTAAGTCTGGAATGAAAAGAGCAACTTTTGAAAGGGGCGCTCTTGTTTTTCACCCCTTAGATGACATTTTCTGGGGAAATGTGCCTTTGCAGCCGTCGTGCAGAACGAGCTTAGCTTCGCAGTGAACCTGAGTTCCAGTCCTGAAAGTTAAGAAAATGAAAGTTATGAAGGATTTTGTTTTTTCCTTCGTTTGAAATGCAGAAGTCAGAATTTGACTAAGTCTGAGGAAAAGCGCAGCTTTTGGAAAAGGCGCTTGGATTTTTGAGCCTTCAGATGTCAGTTTTATGACGTGCAGTGTCAAGATATCATTTGATCAGTTTTTACTCAGCTTTGCGATGCACCTGTTAGCCAGCCAATCGGAGAAGTCAGTCAACCAGTGTCAGAGGATGAACAGAGGTCCGGACAGAGGTTTTTAGCTTAAATTTTCATGAAATTTGGCTAAGTCTGGAATTCGCCCAAGAGTTCAAAATTTGAATTTTCGAAAGTGAGTTGAATGGACGCCTTAACTGGAGTTCTGACTGCAGTTAGACTGAACGATTTCTGGGTTGTCATCTTCAGTTCATATGTTTGCATGTGGAGTAATCTTTCAGTTTGCATGTTCAGTTAACTACCTTGCATGTTGAGTTAACTTGATTGCATGTTAAGTTTAACTGAAGTTTATTACTGAATGTCAACTGGAGTTTGCATGCATGGCGATTTTGGTCAAAATTGTGAAGATTTTAGTGAAGATAACGCTTCATCAAATGTCAACTGAAGTTCAAAAGGGACGAATTGAAGCATGAAGCATTATTTGTGAAGCATGAAGCATTTTTAGTGAAGTATGGCGAATTTGAAGTTGATAACTTCACTCATGAAAAGGGTCGCTATTTTTAGTTTTTGAAAAGTGAAGCAAGATATTAGTGAAGATGGCGCACTTTTCAAGGCTATGGCAACTTTAGTTTGAAAAGGGTTGCTATTTTTAGATTATAATTGATTAAAGCATGAAGTTGGCGCATTCTTGAAGGCCAAACTGAACTTCCAAAAGGCTAGCTATTTTTAGCATAATTATTGCATGAGTAAGGCGAATTCCTTATCTCATTCTTATTGTTAACTAAAGTTTGCAAAAGGGCACGCCTTAGGTCAAGTTGATGAATCCAAAGTAAGGTTGAAGTTGGCGAATTTGATAAAGATGCTAACTGAAGTTAAAATCGCATGGATGAGTTAAACTGAAGATTTGAAAGGCAAACCCTAAAGCGTCCACTTATTGAGCTTGTTTGAGTTCCAGTTAACTATTATGAGGTCCAATGAGAAGCCAAGCGCCATTTTAATGCATGCTTTATTTAGTACGAATTTCTTATGATAAAATT
The DNA here is from genome assembly GCA_007258455.2 of Sequoia sempervirens. Lineage (NCBI taxonomy): Eukaryota > Viridiplantae > Streptophyta > Pinopsida > Cupressales > Cupressaceae > Sequoia > Sequoia sempervirens. Next base: position 3,875 of record VDFB02118011.1, on the reverse strand, counting down.
CTATATATTTCAAAGATGGCGTCCATTATTGCATCATCTTTTGCTCTGAAGCTTGTATTCTTTTGAGCGACCAGCAAGCTTAAGGTGTTTCAGGTGTCCGTTTTCAGCGTTCTTCGAAGCTACGAGCTCAGATTCTTCAGAAGAAGTCAATTCTAGACTTTATTTCCTCTTTGCATGCAGGTTTGATAAAGATTCGAAGAAGAGATTTGCAGATTTTTCAGAAGCAGACAAGCAAAACTTTCTATCTTCTGTCTTATTTCTTCTATTTCTCACCTTAGGTACTTTCTTCGCATGCCAGAGTAATTCAACACATTTTCAGAATCTGTTCATCTGGGTTCTCATATTTCAGCGTTTGCAACAAGACCCACTTCTTAGATTTTTTCGAGAAAATCGCCCCGTAGCCTTCATTCTGAAGCTCTGAGCCTTTTTCCGAGAATCTCTTTGCATGTGGGCTTAAATCACATTTTTTCGAGAATCCAGCTATCTGGGTTTGTTCAGAATTCAGTTGTGCACAAAACCCATGTTCCAGAATTTCTTCGAAAATTTCTCCTGTCAGAAGCTATTTTTAGCCTTGTTCAGAGTTTTTCAGAAAGTTCTTCAAACATATTCGACTTTACAGTCAAAAGTCACCATTTTCAAAATGCAGTTCAATCTCATTGATTACAAGGTGAAATCAGTCCTTACACATAATTTCACCAAGACTTCAGATACGGACCTAAACCATGTTTATCCAGTGGTCAATCTGAGCAGTTTAGAAGGTGTTAGCAGCAATTCGATGAGGAATCTTGAACGTTCCGGGTTGCTGGCAGCGGCATCCATTCCTGTTTCTATCTTCGATCTTGAGTTCGTACTTGCTTGCATTAAGCATTATGACTCGTCTTCACGACAGATCAGATCGGTTGATGGAAGAGTGGTTTGCAGTCTCAAGCCGAAGGACATAGAAAAATGTTTTGCTATTTCTCCTCGCTCAGATAACTTTACTGTTGATCTTGAAGCTTGTGAGAAGATATGGGATGCTGATCATCAACGTTCACAGAGAAAGGTTGCTCAGAAATGGTTGACAATTCAGAAAACTAACTTGCCTAAGAAGGTTGGTCGTGGTGAATTTAAAGGAGAAGTTGCTGTTTTGATCACCTTACTCAATCGAGTTACCGGCCAGTCAGATGCTAATACTTTCCGTCCATGGATGTTCTACCTGATTACCAGAATCCTTGATGGCACAGAGCGTTTTGACTGGGCTATGTTAATTAGTGATTGCTTACATCAGCAGATTTCTAACTTTCTCAAGCATCACGAGTTTCATATGATATCTTATTTGGTCTACTTGGTGGCATTTCAAGGTAGTTTCAGACTTCTTAAAACCAATGGTACTCTCGGTGTTCAGCATATTCATGAGTATTATCCACAGCTAGAGTTTTCTCAGTCTGAGCAGGACTTCCGAGTGGTGAATGATCACTTTGCCATGAGAACCGTGAGAGATCTTGATGATGAGATGCACATTCGTATTTCAGCCGAAGCCAAATCAGCGTTGGAGACTTGGGCAGATTGGTTCATACAGTTTCCCACTTTCACATACCTTAGAGTTTATGGTTATGTTGGAGAGCCCCTGATGTTGCCGAGATATCCGTCAGACAAGATTGTCTTTATGGAGTTTCTCAGGCAAATGCAGCATGTTCACTTCTTTCTTCGTAGTCGTCATAAGACTGCGGCAAATTTTCCTTTCTCATTGGGAATTTTCACATATGATGCAGCAACAGATGCCAGACGTATGTCTACTGAGATAGAAAGGTTCAAATTCAAGCCTTATACTGAGAGACGTTCCTATGATCCTCTCGGTCATTATGCAAATCGGTTAGAGCGAGGGATTGCACATACGCCAGCACTTGAAGATTTCTGGGCAAATTGTGAAGATGAATTCGAGGTTCGTCGTCGTCACTATTGTAGACTCACGGTTGGACAGCTCTCTGATTACTTGTCAGAAGATGTTGATGGTTTGTCGGATGATGATGGAGAAGTTCTTCTCAATTCTTATGTGAAAGATCAAGTTGCTAGGCAGCCACTTCGCTCACCTGATTGGTATGCTAAGGAGAATACTTCTATTGAAGAGGTTTCTAGATCAGTTATCAAGATTAGCAAGTTATTCTTGGAGAGTAAACGAACACGGAAGTCAGTTCCTGTAGCAGAGCCACCAAAGGATTTCTCGTCATTGCCTTCTACTTCTAGAGCAAAACCCAGAGTCAAGGCTATTATCATACCTCCTGAAGGGGTTAAACTCAGTGGAAACACAGGGAAGAGAGCTACTCGTAAGAGGAAGCAGAAACAGATTGAGAATGTTCCTGAGGTTCCAGTAGACACAGTTATTCAAACTGAGCCTCACGTTTCACTTCCTAGTTCACCTCACGTTCCACCTATTGATATAGATTCTGAGCCTGAGCCTCAAGTTCAAGCCGGATCGGAGACAACTGAACCACCACAGGTAGATACATCAGGGACCGTCTCTCCGCGAATTGAAAATATTGTTCAGTCTTGTTGGCTCGAAAAGTCTTTGGGAAGACAAAGGCGTGAACCATCATACAACCTTGATTTGTCTGAGTTTGGTGAGCCTTATCAGAAGAGATCAAACAAGAAGATAAAGAAACAAGTGCACATTGAAAAGACCCCTGAATCAGAAATTGTTATTGAAGTTGCAGTTCCTCCAGAGGGTAAAAGCTTGGATGAAGTCGAAGTGGGTGACTTTACATTTACTAAGGCAAATCTTGGCAGGACTACACGAGAGACAGATGTAACTCTTCTTAAGATTGTTACCAATAATCTTGAAGAGCGTATCACGAAGGATGGAGAAGATAAGGCTTTACTCAAAGCTGAAAATAGTCAACTTCGTCAATACATTTCTGATCTTGTTCATGGGAATCCAAATAGAGCACTTGTTCTTCCTCAGCACACACCTGTAGAGAAACGAAAATTGGATCAGTTGGTCAGTCATGGCAGACTTTTGGATGATTGGATTGACAGTTTAGTTGCTGCTGGTAAAACTCTTCTTGCAGATTTGTATCAGTTGAGGAGTGAGGCACATAAACTCCGTCAGGGTATTCAGTTGCTGGATATTTCAGTTGCAGAGAGTTTGGCAAAGGATCGTGTTCTTGTATCTCAGTTATCAGTTGCATGCGATGCTTTGGAGGAGGTTGAAGATCAAGATAAAGTTTTCACTTGGAGAGAGCAGCATCTTCTTAGAACAGAAATATGTGAGAAGATTTCTTCCAAATTGTTTTCACTGAAGGATGACGTGGTTGGAGTACTTGCACTTGTCAGTGGATTCGTTGTTCAGATTCCGTGTCATTATCTTCTCGAAGATGGCACGTATGTGGAGTTGGAAAAAGTTCAAGCAGAATTCGAGAAGCTGATTTATGACAGCCTTGAAGGTGAACCTAGGGCGCCTAAATTAGAGAATGTTTCAGTAATTGCAGCCAGTTTGAGAAAGGCGACTGAAGAATGCAAAGATGGCATGCACACGATTACAGAAAGTGGCAGAGAACTAAAGAAACAGACTGTTATTTTTAGCAGCATCAAAGTGCCAGATGACAGGGAGATCGATGAGTTCTTGGTCGAAGTGTTAGACCGAGTTGACATGGAGTGATATGTCAGTTAGAACGTGCAGTTAATTTCTAGGGTTGAGTCCTGAGCAGCAGTTAACTTGACTTCCAGTCTTCAGTTCACTTGCTGACTTAACACATGCTTATCTCATCCTCGGAATTATCAACACAGGAGTTAGGGTTAGGGTTTCCAGTTAACTGAAGGTAGTGGCCAGTTAACTTTGCTTTAAATAAGGACGTGCATGTTTGCACATTGTCCAATTAGGTTATTTGTACCAGTTAAAC
>VDFB02118009.1:0-30052 GCA_007258455.2 Sequoia sempervirens | reverse complement strand
TAAACAATGGAGACACTCGTCCAAGCCAAGCATAAAATTAACATAGGATAGGCTTTTAAATGACGATCTTTCCCTGTGCTCGGCCGGTTTCTAGGTGTTTGAAAGCCTCCAAAACCTTAGAAAATGGGAAGGGGCTCTTGGGATCCAAAACGGCTTTCACCTTTCCACTCTCAAAATATTCATTCAACTTTTCCAGCTTCGCAGCCCCGGGCATGGCAAACATATTCTGAGCTTTAGGATGAGGTGGAAATGCGGCGATGTCTATTATGGGGGCTCCTTCTTTTGCCACAATGTAAGATTTCGCAGATTCCCCTGCATTTGAAAAAAAATCCAGATTTAGACATGGATTTAAGATATTTATGTCAATTTACAGAAAAAATAATGACAGTTACGTACCCACAGTGTCGAAAACAAAGTCGAATTTCTCCGAGACTTGCTCGTAGGATTGCTTGGTGTAATCGACGACGAGATCGGCGCCAAGGGTTTTGACAAAGTCCACTCTAGAGGTGCTGGCGGAGGCTGCTACTTTGGAAGCTCCATAGACATGCTTGGCCAGCTGGATGGCCACGCTGCCCACGCCGCCTGCACCGCCCACAATGAAGACGCTCTGCCCCTTTGCAAACTTGGCCGTCTCGAAGGCCTGCTGGGCGGTCACGGCAACGCTAGCCAAACTGGCGGCTTCCTCGTATGTTAAATTCTTGGGCTTGGCGGCCACCAAGTGCTCTGCTCCCGCTGTATACTCCGCCAGTGTTCCGCACTGCTTCGGCTTGCTCGTCATCAACTCCAGAACGTTGCCGTACACGTCGTCGCCTTTCTTGAACTTTGTCACGCCTTCGCCCACTTCCACAACGACCCCACTCACATCGCCGCATGGCACAGTCTGAAATGAATTTTCAAGGCAATATTAAAAACACTCTTATGTCAAAGAGTTCAATCTCAAATGGAGCACAATGAAAAAATCTAAAATATTAATTGTACAATTGAAGACTGGTTCTGAGAGGGACAGATAGAAGGTCTCTAAAGAAGAATGGGAAGCAAGAACTTGCATTTTCTACAACAAAGAAGTAGTTGAAACTAAGTGGCACTTAGTACTTGATTGTGCAGCATATGAATATATCCGTAATTAATTCAAAGACAATTTGAAAGTGGGTAGTCTGAATGAACTATTCGACGAGCCAAGACTTCACAAGATGGCAAACTTTTTGGTCAAGATTCATAATAAAAGAACTGACATTGAAAAGAACTTGAAAACTTGTTAGTGTTGATCTCCCGAATCTCTTAAACCCTTTGATTTTCACATACATACATACATACATACATACATACATACATACATACATACATACATACATACATAACCTTCCAAAAAATTCTAATTTTAAGCTACTTTGTCCTTCCCGATCCTGTGGCCGTCATGGGGATACGAACAAAACATTCTATTGAACTAAATTGTAAAGCTCAAAAAACAAGACAGTAACGATAATTTGGAGCAATTACCGGAAAATCAGAATCATTTTGCTGGAATACTCCTCGTCGTCGTTTGTAATCAACCGGATTGAGAGCAGCTGCATGAACTTTTATGAGAATATGACCAGGCTCGGCCTTTGGAACCGGAAACTCTCCGAATTCCATGACGTCTACAGAGCCATACTTGTTGTAAAACCAGGCCTTCTGTGTTGCCATTTTACTCACCTTTTACTTTCTGGTTACTTTCCTCACTATACTTGCTGTGAGCAGTTGAGGCAAGAGGCGGAACTTATAGAAGATGAGTGGCAATATAGTCTTCGGGAATGACGTAGGTTTTCGATTATCTTATCCAGTCAAACAGCGACCTGGATGCATCTAGATTATTCATGGAAGTCACTTGTCCTCTGAATTAAGTCGAAGAAAGTGGATTATTCATCGTGTCAACCGCTCACGCAGGGCCCGCAGGCATTAGTAGAGAACTTAACTTTCATTTACCCCCAGACAAAATTGCCAATCCTGTGACGTTCTGGATAGAAATTTGCGTAATGTTGCGGAAATTTCCTCTGAGAAATATTGTAGTGGACAGCTATACATGCACTCCGAGCTCTCTGGATTGAATCTGCTCCTTTGGAAATTTCCGCAACTCCATAATAGATAGGGTTGAGATTCTATGTTTGTCCTATATGAAAATACGAAATGAAATAAATCAATTATTTTTCTCTGTGATGTAATGGTGAAATTTCTATACCCATACCATTTTGAAATAGTCTGGGTTGATTTTGACATGATATATTAAAAAAATAAAAAATGTAAAGTCAAGATCTTCCATTATGCATATCTGTTTTTAATTTCTATATATGTGTGACATATTCTCACGTTAAAGACCTCATTCTTATATTTATTATATCTATTATATGTATATATTTATTTTATATATTTTATTCATAGTGCTTTTCCTTTATTCAATGTTTAGGGTTATTTCCATAATCACAAACTCGATCATTTCAAATTCCTTTTTTTCATTCTAATTTGGTTGACTCCCACCTATACGATGCCACTTAGGGCCAATTAATTTAAATTTTCTAGAAAGTTATAAATTATTAAATTATTGACACCATACCCATTCACAAGGCCTGCAGAAAGTAAAAAACAACGTAACTTTCATTTAACCCAAAACAAAATTACAAATACATGACATTTTGAAGAGAATTTTTTCTAAAGTTACATAAACTTCTTGTCAAAAATATTGTAATGGACAACTATTTCTCATTTTGAATTCTCTGGAATGCATTCCAAGCTCTCTAGATTGAATCTACCCTTTTCATGTTTAGAAAATTTTACAACTTAAGAGTAGGTATGTACTCATATGGGTGAGATTCTATATGAGCTAACTATATTTGTCCTCTTCTTTCATACAATGAAACTAAAAAATATAATAAATTAAAATATTTTCTCTATCACTTAGACTTCTAAGGGTCAAATTTCTCTATCCATACCATTTTCTATTATTTTAGATTTATTTTGACACAATGATAAAGCTATTGAATATATGTTAAAAAATATATAAGTTTGTGTAAAGTCAAGGTCCTTTATGTCTCATGTCATTTATCAAACTGTTATATATATATTTCTATATACCTATTCATTATCTCTTTATATATGTACACATATTTTCACACATTAGTCTTATTCTTACATTTATTATACCCAGTACATGCACATACTTTTATACATATTTTATACATATTGAATTATCATTTTTTAATGTCTAGATTCTTCGACCCTTACAAAATCCTTTTTTTTTTTTAAATTTCAAATTTGGTTGCATCGTAGCTATCCCATGACATTTAGGGTCAACAAGTTTAAATTTTCTAAAAAGTTGTTACAAATTATCAAATTGTCTACCTTATCTAACATCATTAATTATTCTAGGATAATTCTACTTGTTTGCATGCATCAAGTATTCCATTAGCCTAGACTAAGCATAAGAAAATTTTACTTTCCTTTACAAGAGTGTTGTTAAAACTATGTTTATTACTAGTATATACTTCCTACAATCTTCAATTAATTAACATAAAATTGTAAAGGAAAATAAAATTTATCCTAAGCTTAACTCGGGCTAATCCAATATGATGCATACACATAATCATTAATTAACCAAGATTAATGAATGATAACAATGCCATTGAATAAAATAATAAATAAATTAAGAAAGTGAATGTGAAGAAAGATACTAGCACTTTGCTCTAGGCTCAAAGATGAATGACAATGACTTATATTTTTGGAATATAAAGTCTTAGAACTAGAAATTGAATCTCTTTATTTGTGTGTTGCTTCAAATTTGTGCAAGACCAGTGTCTTTGTTTGGATTGAATTCATTCCTTTATATCACTTTTGTGTCCATAAAATTGTTCTCTACCACATGGATCTAATCCTAGTGGTTTTAAACCTTTATTCCCTTATTTACCATTTGATTCATTGATCTCTAATTTACTATCTAGAATAACAGTACTTCAGAGTACCTTTTGAGGAACCTCAAGTCAAATCCTTTGGGACAAGCTCTCCTAGGTCAACCCTCCAAAATGATCAATTTTATTAGCATGCCAATGATTGAATATAGCAAGCTTCAATCATAAAAATGCTTTAAGGATGAATATAAAGATTCTAATTCTTGTTAGTACATTGATTTGAAAGATCCCTAAAATAAATTTTCTTTGAATACTTTAGGATGAAGGAGGCTATCAAATTTATGAGAGGATTTTACTAGATTATGAAATGAGTGCAAGTGAAACCATTCAAATAAATACACATAATAACAATTCATGCAAATATGTGTTTAGATCTAGCTCACAACATTTGACTAGTGAAATGGACAAGAATCAACCAGAAGTGAATTTGGATTGGGGATTTGGGGATCAAATCCATAGCCATAAAATTAATCCCACACCATTGGAATGACCAAAGATGATTTAATGGTAAAATTTTTGCACATGATGATTGTTTGATCAAATTGAAGGTACAATAAATGTGGTTTATATGAATAAGTGTGCAAATTTATATAAATGTATGAGAATGTATGTATATGAGGATAATGCAAGGTAGGGGAAAATTCCTAAATATGTGCAATATTACACCATTTTGGATATATAAATGTATTAACCTATTCTCTCAAAATGGGCCCAACATTAAATGGAAAGTGGATAATCTAAAAATTAGTTGAATAGTTTGAATTAGGAAGGTTCCATAATTAGGAATTCATGTTGTAGGTTCACTAGTATGCCACGTTGAATAGTGCTACAAGTATGAACATTGTATGGGTTGCTATAAGTGTTGAAAAGCTATTTCAAGCATTAAAGCTAGTAAAAGTGTTTCACATGTTGTAGGTGGGAAATAAGTTCATGTAGGTGTTAGACTACATGTTGTACTTAACTAATATTTAAGTATTTTTAACATGATACAAGTCTTAATATTGAATATTTAATGATATGAAGTCTCTTAATGATTATCTTCTAACCTTATGTAAGTCATTGAGGTGGCATTCTTATATTAGAGCAATTTTTATTACTTTTAACAATGAACCATTTCAAAAAGCATGTGTATTGGGTGTATAAGTAAGGAAATATGTCTATAGGTCCTTAATGATGGTCCACAATATTATTATATTTATGGAATCCAAATATCCATATTATCACTTGTTATAGAAATAGTTTGAGCATTTAACATTGTAGGAGGTCATTTTTGAACTGAGGAATGTGATAAGGATGATTTATTTTCTTGTTTGGTGACCATTCAACTTTGTAAAGGTCATGTTTGTTTTTTCCCATATCAAGAAGCATTAAGGAAACAACCTATCAATTGGTAGGCTCATTCCTTCATAATCCATGATAGATCACCTTTCTATGGAGCCATGTTAGTGCATGTATATTTACTAAACATTAATCTTCTTATTTTCTTTATTGGCAATTGTTACCTAGATGGAATATAAATTGTTTGGGATCCAAATTAGGGAATTTAGAAGGTTGGAGAATTATGTAAGGCTAGCCAATATTGACATTCTAGAGGAAAAAAATCTATCTCTCATCACTACGAGGTTAAAGAGGAATAAAATGAAATCAAGGAAATTAAAGACTCATTTTAAAGGTTTTTTGGTAGATAAACCATTCTCTTTGTTGTGTTGGAAGGGACATACAATGTGCTCAATGTTGTATTATTATTTTATAGACTTATATAAGTCCATTTGAATGATAAATTTATCCATGTAAGAATATTGATTAGTGAGTGGGATCCTACAAGCATACCCTTCCTAGAGTTTTTCTACGCTTTTGAGCTTTCTCTAGATGATATGTTGTGTCATGTGATTGTGTATTTATGCTTGTGGCTTATTTTATTGGTTGTTTTACTTATTTCATTGTTACTTTTCACATATTAAAATTACAACAAGTGTGAGATAAGATAGCAAGGTAGATTGTTGAAAGTTCATAGATTAAGCTAACATAGGAATTCATTAATGTTGCATCAAGTGCTATGTGTAAAGTAGGAAAAAATATGATTTTATTTAGGATGTATTAGCCAAATTATTTTTCACTACTTTCATATTAGGATTGAGCTAATATGTTACTACTTACAAAATTAAATCTATAATCCTAAAAATTATTTTAAATAAAATATTTTTAATTAACTAGAATGAAGAATAAATTAAGAAAGTATTACTTTTTAGAAAATAATATAATAATTTACTAAACTATAAAAAGAGGGAAGAAAGGAATCCAATACCAAATGGAAAAAGCCACAATCCAGCACACCAACATATAAAATGGGAATTCATACATGTCATATTGTAATCCTATACAACAACAAAATATAATATTGTTTTATCTAAAATTACAACTTGTAAGTATAAAATGATAAAAATAGAAAATGTGATAAAATAAATAGTAGAAAATATGATATAATATCAATTGAATGAAATTTATTAATATAACAAGGAAATAGGAAAATAAATATATCACCAAGCTCCCAAGTAGTTGGATATCCTCACAAGTGAAGAAACTTATATTTGCAAAGAATAAAAAAATTGGGGTTATTTGGAAGGTTTTCCTTTAGGTAAATCCCCTACTTTGGTATGTCTACCTCCACAAAAACCAAGATAGATAGATAGAAAAATAGTGTGTGATGCTCCTATCCCAAGTATGTTATCAAATGCTCAAATTAGTGAATATGCAATAGTGTAAGCTAAAATTAAAGTAAGGGGATGTATCCCAAGGTTTTCAATGGCACAACAACAAGAAGCTTCAATAAAAATATAAAGAATAAGGGTAGAAATAAAAGAACAATATGAGGTCTAGAAAGGCTTGAGAAATCCACGAAGACAAGTGTAATGACCCCTTTTTGTTGGAAGCACTTAAACTTGAGTCTTGCATTCAAAGTGTTTCTCAAAGAGGCATTAGGAACGTTAGAGATCAATAAATTTCAGTAATCACATCTTTTAAGATAAAAAATGATATAAATATTTCATTCTTGCCAAAGGATTATTCATTTTCTCCTATCACTCCCTATGAATGAAATTCTTCCATAATATATTTCATAAGTACATTAGAGATTAGACATCTTTCGAGATCCTATAGATAGAATTCTTATTATGCTATTTAACATCATAGTGAATGGATAGAGTCATTACTACTTATAAGGCTTACTTATAAGGTTCAATAATTGCTGCAAGCATCATTAGTGGATAATCGTAAATAATATATTATATATATAATTGCATGTGTCCACCACCTATGAGGTATTTATGAGTCTCTCTCTCTATATATATCTAAATATATTTATCAATAAGAAACATATTATATTTGATACATTTATATGTATCATATACATATATTAAATATATATATGTCAAGCAACACTAAAATAGTTACTTATGTGTATAAACTGTTACCTTAATCCACATCTAATTTCAGTTGTATTAAACAAATTATTATTTTAATTCATAAGACACTTGCTAAATGTTCTTAACTAAATATTTAATGCATTTATTAACTGATTATTTGATTACATGAAATACTTACTATAGTCCTTATTTAGATCCTTAATATATTTACCCACTAATCATTGAAGTTCAAAAAGTACTTACCACTTACCTATCTTATAATTCTCACCTCCTTACTGCTGTTTGATTTTGTAGGTTGATTCTGTAGGTTCTATGTTCAGAATATATTCCTAGATGCTTCATCTTTTAATTTATTAGCTGATCATTGTCTCAAGATGAAAGGACGCGTTTTTTAGACTAAATGTGCCCGTTGACCTTTCAACTTAGCCTTTGATTATCTCCCTTTGCCTTTGGCTAAATCATTGTCTTAGAGTTTTGTTTGCTGCCTTTAGACATGCTTTGACCGATGCCTTCCTTTTGACTGTAATGTTTCCTTTAGAATTGTTGTTGTTTGCAATCGCTGCTGTTTTTCATGGTATTTGTTAATTCTATTTTATATTTTGTGTTTAGTTTATATGTATTAGATTTATTATTTATTATTTATTATTTATTTATTTTAAATATTTTTGTTGATATATCTTATTAATATTATTTTATATTATTTTTCTTGTGAATATCATCTTTAATATTATATTTATAAGTATTAATATTAATTATTATTTAAATTTGTTTCCTTTTCAATTATCAATAATAAGTTGTAATATTTTAATTGTAATATTATATATTTAATTGTAATATGTTTATATATTACATTATTTAATGATGTTTAGGTTTTGGTATTTACAAATAGTATTTAGGATGGTAATTATTTGTATTTATAATAATATTATCTTGGTAATTATAATGATGTTTAAATGACAATTACTTATTTTATATTTTGATATTTATTCGGTTTGATTCTTTGTATTTCAATACCTCAGACTTGGTACTACAATTTGAACGGGGACATGACAACAAGAGAACCACAAGAATAATATTGTAGAGTTTGAGAGATTTGAAAATAAGGTTCTAAAGAGCTTCCATAAATATAAGAAAAATCCAAGAGAGAGCCAAGGTTGCAAGAAGAGAGTGATAGAGTGAAAAATGGAATAAAAAATTAGGGAAGGAGGCAAGAGGAAGAAGCTAATGAGCCATTTGGATTTATCTTCAGTGCATTCAATTGACCTAGGTAATTTATAAGTGAAAAACTCTTAGAATCAATCACCAAACAAGAAACTATCACATGACCCTAATGACTCACATGGATATCCATGCGCCACACTAGTGTCCAATTGATGATACACTAGCAGAGCACAAGGGTAACATAAAAGTGATATCAAAAGGGGAACATGGGGAACAAGGCATAAGCATATTTGGATAGAGAAAGGCTAACACAAAGGATAATATGGACCTAGAAGAATGCTAAGGAATATACACCAAAATGAGCATAAAATATGGACATCCCTTCTTAGGAATACACACCAAAGTGAGAAAGGTTAACACTAATGATAATATGGACCTCCCTTCTTAGGTACTATCACTAATAAGGAATCCCATTGATTGTCTGAGATTGGATAAATGAACATTGCATCCAACAACTTTTGTAATTTTGTCTTTACTATATCTCACACAGTTGAGTTCATACTTCTTTGTGGCTACTTGATTGCTTTGTACTCCTCATTGATGTCCGATTCTATGTATATAGAGACTAGGATCTATGCCCTTCATGTTATGATATTCCCAAGAAAATGTTGTGTGAGCTTGCATCATTGCATGTAATTCAAATTTTTGGGAGACTATTAATTAGTTATTGATATTGAGTGTTTTTCCTAGTGTTATTTCCATGTTTATGGAAAAATTCATGATAGAAGAAAAATCTAACCCTAATAGGTTAAGGTTACAACTATATGGAAGTAGTGTATGAAATAGTTGAGAATTAGATTTGAAGGTATTTGTAGGTATAATATTGTGTAATGTGCAATGCAAACATGCTAGATAGCAGTGTTGTTGTGGGTCCATTTCATAAGATTTTTACATGATATTAACAAGAATTTCATCTTCATATTGAATGTCGACCATTAGAATTTTTTCTATAGTCATAAGTGTTTGCAGAGAGTATTGGTCATCATATTCTAGGGTTGGCCAAACAATTTGCTCCAATTCTATATGCGGTTGTGCAAGTGTGTAGAGGACTAATTTTTTAGTCACATTTCCATTAGAAATGATCATGTTGCCAGATCTGCATGCAAAAAATGTGTTTGCAGTGGCTAACCACGGTCTATCCAAGATTAAGGGATGTCTGAAGTTTGGCCTTGGGCTGCAAGACCATAAATTCTACTAGATATTCTCATGAATCTAGTGTGATAACCAAATCCTCAATAATACCTTTTGGCTTGACAGTTGATTTATCTACTAGTTGCAAAACTACAGGTGTAGGTCATCAATTAAAGTTGTTGTATTGTTTCCCTTATCATTACATTGATGGTTGTCCCTAAGTCAATCAAAGTATTCTTGATGAGTGTACCATTGATTTTCACATCTACAATAGGACTCCCAAGTCTACATACTTGGGGACAACTATGTTGCCTGACATTTGTCAGCAAATTTTTTCCTAAAAAATGGACAGCTTGGGGGTCTTTTCTTTTCCTTTCTAGATTCTTGAGGTATAATTCCCTCATATTTTTTTGTGTAAATGGAAACTTCTTTAATGACTTCGATTAAGGGTATCTTGACACAAACATTCTTAAGTTGGATCAAGACATCAAATTTAGGTTCAAAATGAAATTTTTGGGTTCTCAATCTCTCTAGAAAAGATGGTTCCTCATTAGTGATACTTGGATTTCACTTTTGTTGTTCATATTATTTTATTGAATCATTGGTAGTTTCTATTAGTGGTTCTTCATTAGTAAGTTTTATAATATGGGGAGATGATGGCCCAACAAGTATTCTTCCTAAACTTAGGTGGACATCACTAACCTCAACCCCATAGGTTGGGTATTGGATAGGTTTGTTAGTATAAGCTTGTTGAACATGCTTATCAATTGTTAGGGTTCGATGCAGGTTGAACATGCAATTGTAGTGCTCTTGATTGTGCTAGGGTAGATATGGCTGGGTTAGGAATTATGGTTGGTTTTGGTTGTAAAGATTGTGGTGGCTACGAGTAGCTGACATTTTGGTTTTTCCACTATTAGTTCCCATGCCATTATGGTGACCATTAGTTTTGAGAGGACTGCCATTGTGGATTTTAGTTTTGGGATTTATATGTTTGTTGTTGCCACATCCCCTTCTATGGAGTCCACTTAGGTGATTGGGAAATTGACCATGGTTGATTTCTCATGTTATTCTAGGGTTGATTATTATAGTTTGAAAATTTTGAATTGACCCCAGAAAAGGACATATTATAAGATAGGTGATCATACCTTTTCTCTGTTTCCATGGTTTACATTGAGCAATATAGAGTTCAATTGACCTTCCTCTTCCTCTAGGGTACAAAATTTAGGTTTCCCTTCTCCTAAAACATGTTGACAATCTTTTTGCACTTAAAATTGACCCTTATCTAGCAATAATGTGGACACTATTCAGTGAGAGTTTCCTCCACCTCCTTGTGCTTCTTCTTGATGTGCAAAGTGTCTATTTGGGTCACTAGATGGATTATTATAATATCCTTCTTCATGTTGGATAAAAGGTTGTTGAGTTTGACCCTAGAAACACATGTGGATGTTTTGGTGGAAGAGAAGGAACTAACACCCCTTGTCTTCTTCATAGATGTTCTTGAATACTTTCTACACACTTAGTTGATTTCCTGAAAAGGTAATTGAGAAATATCATCTGCCCCTATGAGGTTAATGCATCCATGCAATCATCATTTGTCCCTCACAAAAATACTAGCTTTAGGGATTATGAGGAGAGACTATTTTGATGTGAATTTTTAAGGTAGAATTGGAACCTCTCCTCATAGTATTTAAGCGGTTCTTCTTCCTTTTGTGACATCTAGAAGATATCATTTCTTTTCATGTTTTCTCCTCGATAATAATCCTAGTATTTTTGCAAGAATTTTTGTTAAATCATTATTTCCCAATTGGGCACTACATTTCTCCCTAGCCCCATGAACCACCTCAATGCAACATATTTCAATGTGGTCGAAAAGAGTTCCAACCTATGAGTGTCTATGGTGTAGTTGTAGCTCCTACATAGAATATCAAACTCAAAAAGAGTGTGTCCAGGTCTTCTATAATTGACATGTAGAAATTGGGTAAGGTCGAAGGAGGTGTATTCTTCAAGCTAGTCATTTGTTCTTGGTTTTTGATTGAAAATTCAAATGTAACAAGTTTTGTTGGGTTTTCCACTGTCTCTTTTTCCATGATGTCTAAATGTCTTATGAGATTTCTTCCAAGGTTTAGAGAAAAACTACTAGCATGAGAGGTATTTCTATATCGTTGATTCCCTCAATTTGTTCCTCACTCACTTATGCTCGTATCCTCAAACTCATCTTGGTTTGAAGGGAGAAATATTCCCAAAGTGTCTCTCTACCTTCACTTACAATAGTATCTTGAGCTTAAATAGTTTTTCCTACACATTATTAGTGAATAGCTTAGGGTTGATTGTAAGGTCTACTAATTGTAGTTACTGTAAATGAGAATTCCTAATTTATGAAAGCAATATAAATGGACTAAAACATGTTTAGGAATCTTGAACTTTAGCACCATCCTCGACAACAGTGTCAAAAATGCAGAGCTCCCCTATGTTCAATAAATTGATGTAGGGTCAAAGTACAAAGTTGTGTCACACTTTCGACCAACTTATCAGCGCACACTTGTGAATTTTAGTATTTATAACTAAAAATAAATTTTGGTCAAACATATGATCTAGTAAGATTCATTCTAGATAAGTTAAATATTTCCACAACTTTTTCAACTAAAATTGTTGGCTAAATGCATATGTAACACCACTCCGAGGTCAATTTACTAAAAAAATGAAATTATTTGATAAAATTAATGTTTCAACAACTCCTACTCATATAAATGACATTTTAAAAAAAATGTAAAAATACCCTTTTGTAGATCCATAAGTGTAGTTTTCAAATATATATTTATTTTAATAGTTCAACTATTATTTATATTTTATTTTTATTTTTTACTAAAAGTAGGTTATTAGCACAAAAATATTAGGTTGATTACCATGTCAAGAAAAATACTAAAACTTATTAATTTTTTTTAAAATATGATGCCCTAGATAAAAGAAATCTAGATTAAGATAGTATAATTTGTTTTCTATTTTAGATAAATATTTAATATAAAAGTTGACATCAAGTGGAAACAGTAGTGTTTTAATACATGTACATTTAAATATTTATTTAAAAATATATATTTATTAAAGTTGCAAAAAATATATCTATGCCCTAAAGTTTCAAGTTATAAGTATACACAAAAAAATTAAAGGCAAAAAAAGAAAATTTACTATATAAAGCTTGACGTCTCATGTAACGTCATTTTTCAACATTTTATTAGCAACTAAATTATAGTGTTAATTTATAAAAAACTATATTCAAAAAAATACAAACATAAAATATACTAAAAAATAAATATTTTATTAGTTTACATCATTTCAAAATTCAAAAGATATATATGCCACTTTCTAGTGATTCAAGTTTAAAATTTAGATCATTGTTGGGCAGTTCATTTATAAAAGTGTGACACAACTTTGTACTTTTACCTTGCATAAATAACATACATACAACTTAATAGACCAACAAATCCCTTTTTAAGTAATTCATTGTATTAGAGGTGCTTCATTTTAAATTGTCAACTAGGGAATCATAATCTTGAGATGGTGTTGGCACTATATGTTCTTGACTAAGAATCTTAAGGCTTCCCAATCAATTGTGTATAGTGAAGCAATAGAAATAAACTTAATTGAAGCAACTTAACTAAAATAACTACATCTAGAAATAAATTCAGGTAAATACAAGTAACTATTCCTAAACAAATAACTATAATTTAATGGCTCATTATGATGCAACTTGATTCAATAACAATTAATCATTTATTCCACATCTCAACATAATGTAAATAAAAAAATATAATTCAAAAATTTATTCTACTGCAACTAAGTAATTTAAACTACAATGGATATTGTAGTACCTCAAGTGGCCCTTGCTTGAGTTGCTACAATTCTACAAACTTCTTCAAGTTCTAACTTAGAGATTCATGAAAAATGTTGTCTTCTTCTTTATGCAAGCGCATTTGGCTGCACTCGAACATTTCTGCAAGGATGTTAGTATGTAAGTTAACATTAGTAAGACCAAGATCATGGTTTTCTCTAAGAAGAAAAAAATTAGTTCAACTTTTATTTCGAAGGGAGTATCCTAGAGGAAGTAACTGAGTATAAATACTTGGGAATTGACTTCAACAACAAGCTATGTTGGGAAACTTGTAGAAGGAAAATAAACTTGGGAGGTTGGAGAGCCCTTTTTTCTCTTCAAAATAGATGCAGAGAGGCTGAGTTATGGGATCAGAAAACTATTCAAATATTGTTTGGGTTGTTAGTTATACCGGTGGTCCTTTATGGGTGTGAAATTTGGGCTAGTAGCATTTCTAGCATCAAGGGGGCACATATAGAGAGAATTCAAAAGCGTTTGATCACAAGAAAATTCAAACTAAAAGCTTTAGTTCCCTATGAGATACTTGTTGTTGAAAGAAGGGCAATTCCTATTGAGGCCATCAATATGGTGAGTCTTTTGAGATTTGAAAAAGGTTGAATAGATGGAAGCTCATCAATGGCCAAATGTTGTTTTTAGAGGTGTCTTAGGGGAAAGAAAAAAGGCATGGATGAAACAAAATTGTAAGTGGATGAACAAGTGGAACATTCACTTCAACGAGTGCTCTAATAATAGCAGGGAATTAAAGTTGTATGTGGTTGAATTTTTTTGCAAGGCTATGTGGACAAGAGCGGTTGGGAGAAAGAAAAAGTATTATGTAGAAGAATTTAATCCCAATTTGGACCATCAACAAAAGGCATATATAGAGGAAAATATTCTGTGGAGATCAAAGATTCTCATTGCACAATTGAGGACTAACTCACATCGTCTTCAGTGTGAAACAGGGAGATGGAAAAGGCCAAAAGAAGTTTGGGAAGAGAGAGTTTGTATCTTTTGTGTAGCTGGGCAAGTGGAAACTGAAAAACATTTTATCCTAGATTGTAAAGCTCACAGTGACATCAGAGGAAGCTACATAAGTGGGTTAATAACTTTAAATTTTCAAGATTTATTCAGCATGGAATGGTTGGGAAGAATGGGAGAGCTCATTATCAAACTAAATGGCAAGAGAACAACACTTCACAATGCTAAAATAGCAAGGGTCACTGTCCCATAGGCCTTCTTTTGGTCTCATGGACATTAAAAGTCTTCTATTCTATTCTTTGAAATGGACACTAGCACGTTTATAGTGTGTAATCATGTGATCTTGAATAGATTACCTAGTTTACGAGTGCCCATTGTGGAATTTGTCTTCCATGGCTACTTAAACTATTTCCCTCCCATAATTTTAACATCCTTTACCCTCACAATTTTTGACCTACTTTACCCAATACTTGAATGCCTATTACATGATTTGAGAGGGACTTTCACCTAGGATGCTTCCTTAAAATGTTTTCTAAATCTTCATTGTCCCCTTTAACATTAAAACTATTAACGAACAACTCTATGATACTTGAGACATATTTGGGTCATAGGATAATTTTAGAATCTTTAATAAAATATTGATCAATGTCTTGTTCATTAGATAATAAATTCAAATATAGACTAACACGTATATAGAAAACTAAGCTAACTTAAGTGATATAATGAGCAAATATATTATGAGAAAGGGAAAAACATCACGACAACACAAATCACAATATTGAAAGGGGAAGCACAACACAAAACACAAAGGGGGGAGCCCTTGAAGCCCATAAGATTGAATAGTTTTAAGTATCAAGCTTCTTGTAAGTCAATGGTAGATGTGTACCATCCATGTGAGCAAGACAACTTATATATTGTCTTCACAAAAAATTCAAATTTTGAAAGTGCCAACCCAAAATGATCAAAGTTTCCATGTATTCCTTTGGAATCATGGTGCTTGTCCTAAAGCAGGACTTAGTCTCCACTACCAAAATATCTATATCAAGAGTTTCCTTATCAAAAATCTTCTTGGCACGTCATTGATATTTAGTAATCCTATAGCTATATTCATTTTTTTCTTCCTTAAAATTAAGGAGACTAAGTATGTGTGTTTCAATTTGTAAGGAAAGCCTATGGATGTAGAACAAACTTTACTAATGCCAAAACTCAGAGAAGAATGCAGATTTTTCTTTAAATTTTACAATTACAGTTCATCAAGATACACATGAAAGGAATAATAGAATAGAGAAATAAACACAAACACAATTGACACCAAATTTACGTGGGAAAACCCTTATCGGAGAAAAAACATACCACACCAAAGAAAATCACTTGTATTACAGTAATCAAAATTACATACAAATTATAGACTCTCCTTCTAGATGTCAATATTACAGTAGTAGCATTTCCCTAATCAATCTCGTACAGAACAACACTGTTACAATGCTCTCAAAACAACATACAGATCATTCGATCATCCAACCATCAAACTCTCTAACGCCTTCACGGTTACAATACGTTACTATGTATAGCAACAACCATGAATTAAAACATTCTCTGTACAATCGATTCAGTTCAACTTCCTTTGTAGAGCAACTATCGAACTTCCCAGGCATTCAAACAAACCCCTTCAAATTTAGTAACAACCTCCACTTAACGACTTACACCTCAACAATTCAACAAGTTTGTGCTCTTCACCTTACACCGCGCTACTGCTACACATTTGGTGACCCCTTGTGGTATGGCGGTAATCACGCTACTGTACCCCAGTGTAAAGACACCCGCGGTATAGCGGTATCCACCACACTACCACTCAACAACTAAGATGCTCCTGTAGTATGACGATAACCGCTCTACCACTCCTCAACAAGAAGATACTTGCAGTATAGAGGTACAGGCATAAAATTAACACTTACGAATTCTTTGTTGCTTGGTGACAGAACCAGGGTTATACTAGTGAGTTTGAGACACATATTCTCAACACAATTAAATCCTTGAATTGACTATCTTTAACAACCAATTCCATTTGCAATACTAACAACTCAAGAGTTATAAATAAAAATACTTCCATCCTATAGATGATGATGTAAGGAGAAGTACCAATTTTTGTCTTTGGCATGATTCATTCAGCCCAAATTACATCAAATAATTTTATTTACCATGCTCTCATATTCTCTTTTGCCCATTTTTAGATAATTGGGATAATATTCTTGTTTGAAGACTCCACATGTCTATTTCCTTGTAGGTAGTAATCTAACAAAGTATACCATATTCATATAAATACTTAGAATTTCCTCAAAGGAATAACTTGAGGTTATATATTTGATTAACTTTCTTAGCATTTTGAATCAGGACAAGATTTTTTCTTTGAGAAACCTCTGAAATTGCTCTTTTAGTGGACCGTATGGATCCATTTTGTGATGTAGTTCTCTATGATTAGCACAAACATGTACCTTGCTTGAATTCAATTTTGTCGGTATAATAAAATCAATACCCCATATTATTGAAATATACCATTAGTGATCACTGATTTAAAGGATTTATTAGCCATCTTAATTTTTTTTTTAAATACTGACATAAATCACATTGTTTAACCCATTTATTTGCATATATGAATAATGTTAGCTAGTAGTTTGAGATGCACTAGTTTGAATGTTATGATGTAGGAAGAGAAATGTCTAACACAATCTTGGTCATGAAATCCTTCAAGTAACTTTATTTGTTATTCCTTATTCACACACCTAAAAAAAGTATTGTCAAAAACTGTAATATTTTCATGGTTGAAGCCTCGATGTTTGTTGCTACTTACCATCCATATGACTAGGGAATCACCATATGTGAGCAAATGTGTTATATTTTGACACCACTCTTTAGTAAAATCAATGAATAATTCTAGGGGAAAATCTAATTCTTATTTTAGTTCTATGATATTCACATTTATGATCATCATCTCTTGTAATCAAATGACATTAACTTCTTCCTTAGCTAAGGTTGGGCTAAATTTCTAGATCATAATCTTGAATCTTGGTGATCCAATTACCTCTTCTTGAAAATAAGTATTGTTGAGTTAGTATAAATTGACTACTAGATCAAGTACAAATTTAATTACTTGAGAATATAGAATGTAAAATATAAAAAAATTAACCATTCACCACTTTGTAAATACATTTCTCTAGTTGAATATCTCAACTCATGGTCTTTGAAACCAAAACTCATGAATAATAGGAGGTTTGACACCCTCCTCATTATTTAATTCCAAAGCATAATAGTAGATAATTGAGTCTTTAAAAGATATAGGTGAAACACAATAATTACCTTACCAATCACTTCTTCAATTTCATTATAATATTTCTCACCTGGACATTGCTCCACTTGAAAGTTGGAACTTTCTTTGTCAAACCTATAAATTTTATAGCCAGTTCAATAAAATATAAGATAAATCCCCATAAGAAACTAATCTCTCAAAATAAAATAATCAAGTCTATGCTTGCTAGTGGCTAGGAATACATTTTGAAATTCTTTTACCTAGCTTGGGTCAATTTTTATTTCTTCCTTTGATACAATATGGTCAAGAGCCCCTTTAGTTACCAAAAAAAAAAAAACTAATTCCTACAAATGAAGGAGAATCCCATGAAATCCATAATATTCAAACACTATGATCGAATGGTTAAATAATCACCTCTTTTCTTAGAGAATTCTATTAGATCATCTACATATACCAAAATCATTTTATTCCAAGTAGATATCCAAAATCTAAATCCACCTCTCTTCGAAATACTTTATTATTCACTAACCCAAATAACATTCTTTCATATGCAAGTATTACCTATAGAGTGGTACAAATAACATTTTTTATTGGTCTTTTGCTAATATATTGATTTGATTATATCTATAAAATTTATCTAATAACTTGATAGCATCTTTGACCCAATAATTTTTTTTGATATGATACATGATTAGGAAAGGATAACTATCCTTAAGGGAGGCCTAATCAAGATTTTTGAAATTGACAAAAAATCTAATCCCATTATTCGTCTTCCAAATAGATAGTATGTTGGAGATCTACTTATGGAATGATGAGTAGGAGAGATGATCTAAGCGTCTAACATCTATTGAATCTAATTATAGATAGTGCTAGTTAAATATGGATTATAAGGCCCATATTTCTACTTGAAAGGTTTCATCTCATTCTTCAACATATTTCTATGAGATAATTTCCTTGGTCTCGAGGGCTTTTAAATATTTGCTATGAGATAATTTCCTTGGTCTCGAGGGATTTTAAATATTTGCATAAGTCCATACACTTATATTAACCTGTGTTTAAGTGGTTGAACCTTAATTTTTTATTGAACTTAGTTTATAACATATTTGTCATGTCAATTGAAGATGCTTTGTAAAGACACGATGCCTTTAAGAATCTTGCTAGCTTTTAATTAAAGGATTTATGAATCAAGATGAGCTTCAATTCCTTTTGTAGAATGTGTCATCATCTCTCTATAAACAAATGAACTAGCTTCAAAATACAAAGAGATAAAAGTACCAACATTTTTAATAAATTCATTGCTTTGTCAATCATCATTAAAAACCTACTAGTTTTTTTATGTTATTGAGTATAAATGGTTGATAAACCAATTCAATAGTGAAAATAAATTTTCAAATTATGAATATACAATAAATAAGGAAGTTAAAGTAGCCAAAAAATCTATCTTATATTGTTCAACTTGCTTGGAATGTAGTTAATGGAAGAACATCAAATACTTGTATGTTGTCCCAAACATGATTTTTATAGTCTAGCACAATCAACCCTTTTTTCACTTGGAATTGATCCTTGACTTTCTTGACTATCAACTTAGAATCTCCTTTAACTTTGAGAATCTTAATCTCCATATGTTTTATATTTTTTAATATATTTAGCAATATTGTTGGTGCAATTAAATTACAAGAAATTTGAGAATAGATATAACTTTCCTTCTAGTGAAATTAAAAATATTGTAAATCTTGAACTATTCATAAAAAATCCCATCAAATTAGATATTTCATATATCTCCCTTTCTTATCTTCTCCTCAAATAAAACAGGTTAAGTTCTTTTAATCTCTTGCTAGGACATCATATAATTCACTAGTGCAATATCTTCACAAAGAATATTCTCGATCTTCAAAATTTTGAATAGTGACTTAGACTTAAGAGTTGTTTCAAGGTGCATTTTATTTCCTTTTATTAAAATCATGACAAAAACTAAGTTGGATTTACCCACCTAAATCTCTCTAAAAACGTTATTCTTAAGAGAATTCTATTGCTAGTTGGAATGCTAGCTAACAATATTTTTATCATGATTATCTTGTATGAATGATCTACCAAGGCCATTGCATATCCTTGAGATTATCTATCAATAGGGTTGATTTTAATTCTAATAAGTACCACTTGTGTAGTGTATTTGAACAAGATAATCTCAAAGGAATCACAAACATTAATGACATCATATTGCTTGATGGTTCTAAATATAACTTGTCCATCATCATCCAAGTGGTCTGACCTTAGCGAGTCAGAAAAGGACTGTTCCAGAATTGATCAAATTATATTTGGTTTGTATTCCCATATTTACAAGGGGATAGAGGAGATTCAATTAATCCTCAACACTTGTTTAATTTGAAAACCATTAATTAGTTAGTTCCAAAGCTTAAGGGATTTGAGCAAACTTTTATCTGTTGAAAAATAAGGTGTTTTCTTAGCTTAATACTTTGTAAAACATTAATATTGCTGATCCAAGTAAGTCTTTTCTTTGTTACATATATTCTTTGTGGGTGATTATCTTGATTAATCCATTTTACTATTGTAGAATGTAGAGAGAAGTTGATAGAAGAACTAGACATGATATTAGAAAGATCACACAAGATATATCATGGAGAAACCCTTTCGGGAAAAAAACTCCACTAAGAATTATTCTATTATTCAATTTCTGAATTACAATAGCTCCAATTCTTGCTTGAGAATGCTTCTTCTATCTTTACCAATCTTCTTCACACCTGCAATAACCATTATCAAAACTCTCTTCAACTTGAATGAGATATAGAGACAATATGCAACCTTGTAGTCTCCAAATGGTGATAATTACAATGCACAAGCTCAAGCCCTTGAAAATGTATGCCATATTCCTTCAAGTTGAGTTATTCAATGAAGACTAAAGCTTACAACATATGCTTCATGCATTTGGGCATCCCAAACTGAAGCTACAACTTCTCCTTCACTTCAGTGATAATTCCAAAGCTCTTCCTCAAAGTTGGCGCCCTTAAGTAATCCTACTTAACTGAGCCTTCATAAATATCTTATCATGCATGAGAGGTAAATCCAATAAAGCATCTTGGGCACCCAAGTTGGTTCTCATGATTTCCTGGGCTTAATCGAACATTTACTCAACACCATTCATGCTAATGGTCATCCCCTATTAATTGGAGATAGTCCCTGTTATTTGTCATACAACTCAAGTTATTAGCCATGCATTCCAAGTTAACAGAAGCTAACTACGTGCAACTCAAAATAACCAACATGCATGCAACATGCACTTGCATGCAACATGCACTTGCAATTGGAAGATAATCAACCATAAATCAATTGAACCGAACTAAACTAAACTAAACCGACATGAATCGAACTCCGAA
The DNA here is from genome assembly GCA_007258455.2 of Sequoia sempervirens. NCBI lineage: Eukaryota > Viridiplantae > Streptophyta > Pinopsida > Cupressales > Cupressaceae > Sequoia > Sequoia sempervirens. Next base: position 8,804 of record VDFB02118009.1, on the reverse strand, counting down.
TCAAATGATCCGAATCAACTAAACTAAACTTCAAACATGAAACATCAAATCCTAACTCCTAGATCTTTACATGCATTCAAAAGTGCATAATCTCTACTTCATATAGTTATTCAAACACAAAGTGTGAGTGTCACTAATATGTGGTGTCCCATGTGTCCCTATTATTTAGGAACTCACTATGGATGCCCTCACATGCTTCTTACATTTAGAATTAATTACAAATGTCAATAATCATGATTATTTCATCAAATATTAATCTCATCTTAATCTTAGTGTTGTTGAACACATTCCAAGAATCTGTGAGATACAATTTAAATAATTAATGCTTTAAGATTTTGCAATTGAACGGAAACTCATTTCCAACATTCTCCACTGACATATACATTGTACTACCTCTAAATTTAATAATAATAATTTAAATCAAAGATAGGTGACTCGCGCCAACAATGGCCTTCCCCGCGACCATGAGAACTTATTTGTAGGAACTGGCTTCGTAAGATAATCTGTAGCATTAATCAAAGTGTCAACTTTTCAATTAATACTTTCCCACTCTCAACCATTTCTCGCACAAAGTGATACTAAACATCTACATGTTTAGTACGAGCATGATACATAGGATTTTGGCTAAACAAATAACACTTTGACTATCACATTCAAGCCTAACTTGCTTGCAATTAAAACCAATACCTGAACCAAGCCTCTATAACCAAACTGCCTCTTTAGAGGCATGTGTGGCAGCCATGTACTCTACTTCTGTGGTGGACAAAGCAATCGTGGGCTGCCTCTTACTCATCCAACTAACCGCAGCTCCAAACAAAGTGTACACATAACCACTTGTTGACCTCTGACTGTCCAGATCTCCTGCCCAATCTGAATCAACAAACCCCTGTATGTCCAATGATCTATTCATAATATCAATATTATTTGAACCATGATAAACTAAACAGTAATCTGAAGTCCCTCGTAAATATCTAAATACCCTCTTAACATAAGTCCAATGTTCTTTACCAGGGTTAGACATAAACCTACTAAGAACTCCCATTGCTTGTGCTATATCTGGTCTCATACAAACCATTGCATACATTAAACTACCAATTGCACTAGCATACAAAATTTCAAACATGTTCTCAAAATCAAAAATCGATGACTCATATCTAAAAATTAACTTTGTGCAACCGGTGCTGAATATTAACTTGTTTCGCGATGTTAAATCTTTTCAAAAATAGTGAATAACATAATTATTCCTGGACTTAAGCAGCTTTTGTTACCTCTATCTCTATCGACTTCCATATATCGAGATATATTTGGTGTACTCTAGATCTTTCATCTCAAATGTGCTTTGAGATTTGTATTTCACTTTCCTCGATCATTACCTTATTGTTACCAATAAACAACAATGCCCAACATACAAGATAATAATTAAAAGCTGATTATCAATAATTTTTATATAAACACAATGATCTTCCTCACTCCTAACAAAACCAATTTTTAATGCAAAAGCATCAAACTTCTGGTACCACATTCTGGGTGATTGTTTCAATCCATATAAAGATCTCTTTAACCTGCAAACCTATTCTTCTTTTCCTTTTACAACAAAACCTTCAGGTTGCTTCATATAAATCTCCTCATCAAGATTCACATGCAAAAAAGTAGTTTTCACATCCATTTGCTCAATTTCAAAATCATAAGTAGCAGCAATAGATAAGAAGAATCTAATAGAAGTTAATTTAGCAACAGGAGAGAAGATTCCATTAAAGTCAACTCCCTCTCTCTAGAAGTAGCCCTTAGCTACTAATCTAGCCTTGTACCTTTTGAGATTACCATCTCAAGACTCACTCTTTCTTTAAATATCCATTCTGCCAACCAATTTCCTTTTCTATCTTTGGGAAAACTCTCAAGATCCCCGCGTCACAAGTATCCAAGGATTCCATTTCCTCATGCATAAGCTTGTGACCAAAGCTTGTTCTCGTATGAGGACAAAGCTTCCCTGTAAGAATTGGGTTCACCATTAGTACTCATTAAAGCAAAAATAGAACAGAAATTAGGTGGGCTATACCTATCAATGGGATTCCATTGTCTTTTGGATCTCCTTAAAGGAGTTTCTTCTAGTTCCTCAATATGCTCATCTTGAGCCTCTATTTCAGAAGAACTCTGTGAACTCTCTTCTTGTGATTCATCCACTTGTTCTTCAACATGTGCATCTTGTTGCTTCTCAGTATTTGTCTCAAAATGTACTGTTTGAGAAGTATCCTTCTCCTTTGGTTGTTCTTCTCCTGAATAAGCTCTAAATTCCCTGAAAATAACATCTCTTGATAAAGAAACTTTTCTTGTTAGTGGATTCCAAAGTTTGTAACCTCTTACATTTTCACCATAACCTATGAATATGCATTTTTGTGCTTTAGGATCCAATTTAGATTGCTTTTCTTGAGGCACATGAACAAAATCCTCACAACCAAATATCCTTAAATGTGCAACACTAGGCTTCCTACCTAACCACATTTCATATGAGTTTTATCTTCAATAGATGAACTAGGGGATCTATTGATTAAATAACATGAAGTACATACCGCCTACCATATAAGGACCCTCGCTCAAGCTAAGAAGACTACTTAACATAATCCTAGCTCTTTCCATTAAGGTTTGGTTCATCCTTTCTGCTACTCCATTTTGTTGAGGTGTATATGGAGTAGTTTTCTGTCTCACTATTCCTACATGCTTACAATAATCATCAAATTCCTTAGAACAATACTCACCACCATTATTTGATCTCAACACTTTTATCTTATGGTCTGATTGTTTCTCAACCAAAGCCTTAAATTCCTTAAACTATTAAACACATCAAATTTTTTATGCATAAAATATATCCAAGTGTATCTTGAGACATCATCAATAAATGTGACATAGTATCTAGATTTTCCAATAGATTCAATATCCACAGGACCCATTACATCTGAGTGAATAATCTCTAATAATCTTTTAGCTCTATTTGTACCACTAGGAAATTTAGATCTAGATTGCTTTCCAAACACACAGTGCTCACAAAAGTCATTTTTGCCAATATTATAATTAGGAATACTGTCAACCAAATTTTTATTAAGAATGGTCCTAAGACCTTTTTCACCTATATGGCCCAATCTATGGTGCCATAGCATACATGTATTTTCAGCTTCAATTACATTTGATAAAATATTTACATTGGAGGTATTGAGCTTAAAGAAAGTCCCAATCCGAGATCCTTTAGCAACCACCATATTCCCTTTCACCAATATGCAACCAGCTTTGTCAAATGTCACATGCATTCCAGAATCATTAAACTTAGAGACAAAAAGTAGATTCCTTGCAAGTCCTGGAATATGTAAATCATTAAGCGTATTAACACTACCATCACTGAAACACAATTTTACCTCTCCTTTGCCAACAACTTTTGTTGTGTTGTTGTCTCCAAAGAAGACATCTCCTCCATCATATGTGGTATATTTAGAGAACCACTCCTTTCTAGGAGTCATATGATAGGAGCAACCTAAATCAAGAAGCCAAGAGTTATCAACAACAATATTAGAAGAAATGACTAATGCATCATTACTGTCATTGGATTTTTCTGCAGAAGCATTAGTACTCTTCTTCTTTCTCTTACAATCCTTTTTAATATGTCCAAGTTTTCCACAATTCCAACACTTTACTTTACTCTTACCAGGGTTTTTTGACTGTCCTTTAGACATACCCTTTCCTTTCTTGTCTGCTTTAGATTCCTTCTCTTTAGGCCTACCTCTTACAAACAAGGCATCTTGGGAGCCAGTTTTAGATTTTCTCATCTCCTCTGATAGGAGAGTAGGAATGATGTTGTCCATCTTTGGATCTGCACCATTACCACTAATTGCAACTATTAGATTTTCCCAAGAATCTGGTAAAGAGCAAAGCAATAAAATGCACTTATCCTCATCCTCAAGCTTTACATCTACAGATGCTAACTGACTAAGAATTAAATTAAAAGCATTTAAATGTTGTGCTACTGAATCACCATCTTTCATTTTCAATGAATATAATTGCCTTTTCAGATACAATTTATTTGTTAGACTCTTTGTTTGATAAATGTCTCCTATTCTTTTCCACAATTTATATGCACTGGTTTCCACTGAAACATTTAAAAGAACAACATCAACAAGACACAATCTAATTGTTCCTCTTTCCTTTTTATCTAACTTAGCCCAATCTTCATCTGGCATAGTTGTAGGTGTCTTTGTATCATTATTAACCACTAACCATTGATCTCTTTCTTCAAGAAGATCTTCCATTTTTAATTTCCACATTTCATAGTTAGAACCATTGAACTTTTCAATATCTAACCTTGAATTCATTGTAACAAAAACTTAATTCCAAAATCAGAAAATTACTAAAATAATAAGAGCTCCCACTAAGCCAATAAATCCTTCAAACTTTAAGAGAATGGCATCCCAATACTCTACCCAATCTCAGCTCTGATACCAAATGTTGAAAAATGAGGTGTTTTCTTAGCTTAATACTCTATAAAACTTTAATATTGCTGATCTAAGTAAGTCTTTCTTTGTTACATATATTCTTTGTGGGTGATTATCTTGATTAATCCATTTTACTGTTGTAGAATGTAGGTTATTGATAAGAACTGTAGACATGATATTAGAAAGATCAATAAGATATATCAGGGAGAAACCCCTTTCGAAAAACTCCACCAAGAATTATTTTATTATTCACCCTAAATACAATAGCCCACTCTACTTGAGAATGCTTTTCCTCGTCTTTACCACCTTCACACCGCACAACCATATCAAAAACTCTCTTCAACTTTGAATGAGATATAGAGACAATATGCAACCTTGTAATCTCTAAATGGTGATAATTACAATGCACAAGCTCAAGCCCTTGAAAAGGTACACCATATTCCTTCAAGTTGAGTTATTTAGTGAAGACTAAAGCTTACAACATGTGCTTCATGCATTTGGGCATCCCAAACTGAAGCTACAACTTCTCCTTCACTTCGGTGATAATTCCAAAGCTCTTCCTCAAAGTTGGTGCCCTTAAGTAATCCTACTTAATTGAGCCTTCAAAAATATCTTATCATGCATGAGAGGTAAATCCAATAAAGCATCTTGGGCACCCAAGTTGGCTCCAAGTGATTTCTAGTTAACTCCAAACATTTACTCAACACCATTCATGCAAGAATGGTCATCCCTAACCTGAGGTAGTCCTTGTTATCTATCATACAACTCAGTTAGCCATGCATTCCAAGTTAATCAAGTTAGCTACATGCAACTCGCTAAAAATAACTAACATGCATGAAACTCAAGATAATTGAACCATAATTGAGTTGAACTGAATCAATCAACTAAACTAAACCAACTAAACTTATTCTAAACTTAATCAACCGAATTGATATGAATTGAATCAATCCAAACTTCAAACATGCAAACATCAAATCCTAACTCCTAGGATCTTTACATGCATTCATAAGTGTTAACTGTTACTCTGTATAGTTAATTGAACACAAGGTGAGTGTCACCTTACCATGTGGGTGTCCCATGTGTCCCTATTATTTAGGAACTCACTATGGACACCCTCACATGCTTCTTACATTTAGAATTAATTACAAATGTCAATAATCATGATTATTTCATCAAATATTAATCTCATCTTAATCTTAGTGTTGTTGAACACATTCCAAGAATCTAGGAGATACATGAAATAATTAATGTTTAGGATTTGCAATAAATGGCAACTCCTATTTCCAACAATATCCCCCTTCTTAACATAGTTGACTACTCGCTCAATTTGGTTAAGATGATGATGAAAATAACTCTAGTTATTTTTAACCTTAGTCTTAGTCATGTAGTCCAAGATATTACAATTATAAGAAGATTTAATTGATATTTGGATGAACTTAATTATTTGTGAAAATAAGGGCTTGAATGAGTAGTCACCTTATCTTTTCCTTTCATCCATTCTAACCTTTATTTCTCAAGTTTCTCTTCTCAATCCTCCACTTTTAAACTTAAGTGAACATAAAAAATTAATTTAAACTCAATATCATTCCATCAATCTTCAAATATGTATTTGTTTTGAATGAAAAATATAGTAGAATCACCATTAGGTTGATTTAGAAGAAAACTCTAGTTACTTGGCAAACCTTGATTGTTGACTAAAAATAAAGATATGAGTTGCATCATATTATACATGTTTTTAGACATTTAATTGCATCATGATCACTTGTATTATTAAATTAATCTCAATTCTTTACACTATTGTTAGGAGGAACCTCAAATGCAAGTCTAGAAAGAGTGAAAAATAATTTAGGGATGGTCATCCCATTTGAAGGGCCAAAATTCATGTATGGAGATCCTTGATATGGTTGTACTTAAGTATTTTGTAGGAATTCTATTATTTAATTATGGTTACATCACTCACAACCTTTTGTAATAGAGGATATATTAAAATTTGGATAAAAGGTTAGATCAAATGTTTCTTTATCTCTCCAATACCAATTGTGTCATCATCCAACTTGATTTCTTGCATCTAAGCTTCTTCTAGCTAATCAACCTCATAGTTTTGATCACACATATGATCTTTGATGTGCAGTTTATTAATAAAACATCTCAAGATAATATTTGAAGGTAATACATCAATAAAATAGCTCAAGGGAATATTTGGGGAAGGCTCATATTTTCATTAATTATTGTGACAATATGATTGAATAATGTGATGAATTCTCTCATTGTATCAATACGATCCTTTGATTTTAATAGTTTTGCAAACAAAATATATCCATATTCTATCAAGATTTGAAATTATTCAATAATTATACACTCATGAGACTCCACTCGGTGATGGAACTCATAGCAAGATAATGAAATTACTATGTTTCTCCTTTGAACATAGTTTTTTGGCAAACTAGAATACAAAAAAATATGACAAAATTTGAAATATGTCATATGGGTGTTGAATATGATCACCATGAAACTTGGCGAATCCTTCTCTAGAGCCATGAGAGATTATGATGGACTTTAAATTTTAGTAGAATAATATTATTATGGGAGGAAATGGTGGCCCATTTCCATTATTGTAGATGTTGTACAATATAAAAATAATAATAGGATTAAGAATAGATAGAGACGAATATTGACTTATGAATGGTTGTCTTAAGGATTAAAAGATAGGATAAGAAATACTTGCTTTCAAAGATTTCCTTCATGATCTTGTATAGAATTTATCTATTGGAGAGTGAAGATACTTAGGTAGGAGGCAACAAGACTAAACTTTAGCCCCAAGATAAAAAATATTGGTAACACATCTCCCACATGGACCTGCAAAAATGCATTAGTGTTATAATTTCTCTCTTTTGAGCCAACACAATAGAATAATAAATGAGGATATACTTCTATTCAAATTCATAAGGGAAGCTTCTTGAAAACTAAACACCATCCTAAACCATAAGCTATGAACAAAAATCAAAATTATGCATACTTTACAATATTATCAAATTTTGCATATAAATAAAATAATTCAAATACGATGTCCTATCTTTTTAGTTCTTGAAATATGAGCACAAGATTTTAAAGGTTCTTCTCTCACAAAAAAATATTTGTATCATTTAACTTGCAACTTAAACAAAGTACTAAACCATTGAATGCTTCCTAACTACTCAAAAAATGAGACCAATAGATCCACATAGAAGTAAGGATTAACAAAACTACTTCTAACACAATACTTAGGAAAATAATAAATGAAGGTATACAAATTTGCTTTAATATGAGTTGTAGTGTTGATATAAATCTCAACACTATTTTTCACTATAATCCATGTAATAAAACCTTACACAAATGCACATGAAACTCAAATTAATATGCAAAAGATAATTTATATAGCATAAGATTTATGTCAACTATCATTAAGAATATCTTCTATCCAAGGAACTTATTTATAGTTTAGGATGAATAATATTTTTCTATTTAAGGATAATTAATTATTTTTAAATTTCTAACATTTTATTCATAACAAAATAAAATAATACTAGTCACACCAAAATAAATTACTAATCTTACCGAAAGAATAACACAAGATACACATTTTTAAAATTAAACATGCAATGCAAGATTTACCATTAGAAACCCTTTCAATTAAAAACCTAGAAAATAATAACAACACACTTATAATAAACACATTAAGAAAATTATAATATAAGAAGAATTTGACTATACTATCAAATATATGTTTAATTTACTTCCTAGAGAAATTTTGGTAGCATGTACCTATTTTTCAACAACTATCCAATCCATCCCAATCACTCTATATAGGCAAGAGAGTACCAAGAAAAATTACCAAGTTTTCTTATCAATGTGCACACAAATGACATTTCCCAAGGTTGGCACCTAAGTTTGACTATGCACCCAAGAGTCATTTTAACCTCCAAGACAAACTCAAATGCTCTCCTAGTTTAAGTATTCCACATAAATAATCTTCCTATTACCCACATTAAATATATTTTTATTTGAACTCCAAATTTAAATGCATATCTAAAGTACGTATAATAATTACATTGGAAAATATTATCCTATTTAAAGTGTGGTATCCCATTCTAGGTGGACCAAAAATATATAAAGACACAATATTTTATGTAAGGTGTACAAAATATTTCTAGGCATTCTCCTACTTGTTGTAATGCTGTAGAAGTGGCCAATCATAGACAAAAGAGCTAGTTGCTAAGAGAAGACATCACCATAGTAGATATGTACCATTATAAATTTATTGTGCTAAGTAAAACTTTGTCAATGAATCTA